>ONZH01004421.1:0-26523 GCA_900303285.1 Rhinella marina | reverse complement strand
TTCTTACTGGCACTGGGGGGCATTTCTTACTAACACATGGGAGCACTGGGGGCATTTGTTACTGGCATATGGGGCACTGGGGCATTTGTTACTGGCACATGGGGGCACTCGGGGGCATTTCTTACTGGCACATGGGGGCATTTCTTACTGGCACATGGGGGACTGGGGGCATTTTTACTGGCACATGGGGTCACTGGGGGCATTTCTTACTGGCACATGGGGAAATTTCTTACTGGCACTTGGGGCATTTCTTACTGGCACTGGGGGGCATTTCTTACTAACACATGGGAGCACTGGGGGCATTTGTTACTGGCATATGGGGCACTGGGGCATATGTTACTGGCACATGGGGCACTGGGGGGCATTTCTTACTGGCACATGGGGGCATTTCTTACTGGCACATGGGGGCACTGGGGACATTTCTTACTGGCACATAATTTGGGGGGCATTTCTTACTGGCACATAATTTGGGGGGCATATATGGGGGTGAGACACTTTTTACTGGCACATGAGTTGGGGGGAATCAATGGGGGAAACTTCTGGCACATTATTGGGGTGTTTCTTACTCGCACATAATTTGGGGGGCATCTATGGGTGGGGAGCACTTCTTACTCGCACATTATTGGGGTGAAATTTTGGGGGCACTTCTGGCACATTTTTGGGGCACTTCGTACTGGCACATTATTGGGGGGCACTATGGGGGCACTTCTTACTGGCACATTATTGGGGGCACTATGGGGACACTTCTTACTGGCACATTATTGGGGCACTTCTTACTGGCACATTGGAAGCATTATTACTTCTGGGGCACAGTGGGGACATTAGTACTGTTGGGGGCACTATTACTAACTAGTGCACTCTGGCAGAGAATTATTAGTTAGGACTTTGGGGGGCACTATTACTGTGGGGGGCACCCTGGCACAGTATCAGCATAGCGCAGTTATTTCTGGGGGATGTTATGTTTACACTATTACTGTCAGGGGCACTATTTGCTGCACGCAGTTATTTTAGGAGTTATTTACAGTACTGGGGGTGGTAGGATGATTTGTCCAGAAGACGGGAGGATGATGGAAAAGTAGTAAACTAAGATTGTTTTCTGTCAAACTGCAGAGATGAGAAATGGCTGAAAAATGGCATCTGGTCTGAAAGGAGAAGATGAGGAAAGAGAACATCTACATCAGAGGAGACGTCACTGGATGTAAGAGGTAAGGGGCGCTGTATTAGGCTACATTCACACGAACGTTGTGTTTTGCAGTCTGCAAATTGTGGATCCGCAAAAAAAGGATGATGTTCCGTATGGCATCCGTTTTTTTGCAGATCCACTGTAACAATGCCTATCCTTGTCTGCAAAACGGACAAAAATAGGAATGGACATACAGATGCGGACAGCACACAGTGTTCATTTAAGTAAATGGTTCCGCATCTGAGCCGCAAAATATGCAGATCGGAGGCTTGTGAATGTAGCCTTACCCTGTATGTTCTGTAGTAATATAATGTAATGTTAGGAGGGAAAAAGTTAGGGTGAGAATTTGGCATGGGAGGGGGTCAATTTTTGAGGGAAGGGGGGCAAGCTGAACTCTTGCACCAGGGCCCATGAGCCTTTAGCTACGCCCCTGAGCAGGGGCATGAACACCAGCAACCTGACCACCACCAGCATGATCCGCCACATGAAAGCAAAGCACCCTAATAGGTGGGCCGAATGTCAGGGTCCACCACCTGAGTCTGCAGGTCAGACCACTGCCTCTTCTTCCCCTTTGTTACGTGCTGCCCAAGACGCAGACCCAGATGCCCTGCACCTGGACCTTCGCAGACACCATCAGCGACCATGTCCACTACAGTGTCCCGGCGCAGCGTTCAAATGTCCTTACCCCAGGCATTTGAACACAAGCGCAAATATCCTGCCACCCACCCACAGGCCATAGCACTAAACGCACAACTTTCAAAATTGCTGGCCCATGGAAATGTTGTCATTTAGGCTGGTGAACACCGAGGCTTTTCACAGCCTAATGGCGGCGGCTGTCCCTCGATACGCAGTCCCCAGCCGCCATGTGTCCTGAAACATAACCCGGGCCCTGTCCAACGCAGTTAGGGGGAAGGTCCACTTAACAACTGACACATGGACAAGTGCTTGTGGCCAGGGACGCTACATTTCCCTGACGGCACACTGGCTGAACGTTGAGGAGGCTGGGAGCGAGTCGACCGCTGGGATGGCACAGGTGCTACCGACGCCAAGGATTGCGGGCCATACTTCGGTCCGTATTTCCGCCACCACCTACAGTAGCGGGTGCAACCCCTCCTTCTCCTCTCCTGCCTCCTCCTCCACTTCCACTGCAGAATTGGAATCTTGCAGCACCAGTCAGACTTCAGTCAGTAGCTGGAAGCAGTGTAGCACAGCAGTGGGGAATCGGCAACAGGCCGTGCTGAAGCTTATCTGCTTAGGTGCCAAACAGCACATCGCCGCTGAGCTGTGGCAGGGCATAAGGGACCAGGCTGAGCTGTGGCTCTCCCCACTCAACCTGTAGCCAGGCATGGTTGTTTCTGATAACGGCCGCAGCTTGGTGGCGGCTTTGGAGCTCGGCAACCTCACGCACATACCATGCCTAGCCCATGTCTTCAACTTAGTGGTGCAGCAGTTTCTGAAAACCTACCCCCATTTGCCTCATCTATTGGTGAAGGCGCGTTGCCTGTGTGCCCATTTCAGGAAGTCACCTACAGCTTCAGCCGGCCTGGCAACACTGCAGCAGCGCCTTCACTTGCCAGCTCACCGACTGCAGTGCGACCTGAGGACGCGCTGGAACTCCACCTTCCACATGTTGGACAGGCTTTGTGAGCAGCAGAGGGCAGTAGTGGAGTACCAGCCGCAACACGGTCGGCGCCTTTCCAGTCAGCTTCTGCTCTTCACAAGCGACAAGTGGGCATTGATGTCTGACCTCTGTGAGGTTTTACGCAACTTTGATGAATCTACACAGATGGTGAACAGCGATAATGCAATTATCAGCGTTAGAGATGAGCGAATCATTCAAAAATGATTCAGCGAACATTCTCCGAACTTTTCCTAAGATTCATATATTCCACGAATAGATTTGTTGTATTTGCGAACAAAATATACGATATTATGTGCTATTAGCGAACATTCGCGCACTAATAACGAGCGTTCATTTAAAAAATGTACGCAACTTCTTAGAAGACGTACGCATGAGCGTACAAATAGCGTATAAATCCTCAGCGTACTACGATTACATAATACGCAGGCACGCACGACGAGAGGCCCTGATCCGGCTGATGGACAGAGAGGATTACGATGGCACACACCGCCATCAAAACCAGCATAAGAAGGAGGTGATCCAGCAGGTGATCCAAGGCCTGCACCATCGTTTCCACACCGTGCGGACCCCGGGCCAGATCCAGCGGAAATGGTCCGATCTGAAATTCAAATGCCCAGAGCGGCTTAATAAGATCCGCGCAGAGATATGGCAGGGTGAGTAACAAAATATTTGAAAAGTAAAAACATGTAAAAAAATTTGTGTACTGTATTGTATATATACCAGCAGTCACTGCCAATAATGAAAAAAGTATAGAAGGACAACGTGGTCGTTCGTAGTGCGCTGCAGTAATTTTGTTTCATGCTAGGCAACGTCTCTAACTCTCGTCCCAAACAACTTAAGTGAAGGTATTCTAGTCATTATTGTCAATGCTGCTGGCCGTTCTCCCGTTTGTGTCGGGCAAATGCACTAGTTCGAAAGAAAGTACCCTTATATGCCGCTTCATAGTTAGTAGTTCCTCCTCCTACACACAGACTCAAAGATATGCCTATGCTGCAGCTACTGTCAGTGGGCAATATGCAAAGTATTCCTACCGCACCGTGTTAACGGTATAAAGAAAGTTATTGCGTTATCTATTGCCATAAATACCTTTTTAGAAGAAAAAAATGATATGGCCCCCCTCTCACACCCATAATATCTTAATAGTAGTATGTGTTAGTATTAAAAAGAGTCATCATCTAACAATTGTGTACATTTTTATGTTGCAGAGCACCGTCAAACGACGGCGTCACCACCGTCGAGGCAGGACGGCCCCTGAAGTACCTGCAGCCTCTATCAAGTGTAAAACATATTTAATTTATTTTTCATCCAAGCTACGTGGGAGTAAGTAACTCAGTAAGAGCACTAGTGGTTAGGAACGGGATCCTCCAGCCCCAAACTATTCCCATGTAGCTACAACTGTTCATTAGAATATAACACCAATACAAAATGAGAGGCACTCAAAAATTCAAAATTACATGAGGTGTGACGTGAGCCCCATATGAAAACATCAATAACTAAAATATATAAAAAATTTGCATTTATTTAATTCATCAAAAAAGTATATAAAAGATTAGTAAGATCAATGGTGGTAACTATACACACAAATGGAGGACTTGGAACAATCATTACAGATTACCAGATTCTACAAAATGTATCACAAAAAATCATAATAAAGTGCAAGTGCAATTTCATAAATCCATAATATAAGACACCATACGTAGAACAACGGAATCAGAGTGCACAATATAGTATAATACAATACAGTACAGACCAGTGCCACCTCCAGCCCCATATATTGGTGTGCCTTTTAGTTCTAACTGTTCATTAGAGATGAATGTAAGGCTACTTCTACACTAGCGGCAGCCCAGATCCGGCGGGTGAAGGGTTCCTCTGGATCCGTGCTGCCGCAGGTACATGTGTGGGGCCGAAACCGCGCTCCAGCCCAAATTCACAGTAATTGGGGCGGGCCGCGGATCCGGCCACAGCACGTTAACCCCTGCTGAGAGGCAGCCGGAGCGAAAATACAACATGTAACTGAAAAACCTGTGTTTTGAGTGTTTTCTTAAACCTTTAACACCTTCCTGATCCTGACATAGTGTGAAGAAGACAGAGTTTTTTTTCCCACAGCGGTGTCTGCCGGCTGAAGTATTCCTACATTACACACACTCCTGTTCACTGATTACAATTGACAGACAGAAAAATAAAAAAAGCTTGGCTTGTTTGGGCAACAAGCCTGTACATTCTACCTTAACATAGGCAGTGAAAATTATATATGAGCTTTTTATGGCTCCTCTGGCCAGTAGTAGTAGGGGACGGGGTATATCAGCATAGAGTGATAGGTAAAATAAATACAACAGACTGCGGTGGTGTATAACAATGTCCGCTAATATAACTTGTACGGGAGGCAGAGACAGTGTAAGAAATCAATTTTTTTTAAAATATATATAACACATATATATATATATTTTTTTTTTTGGAGGGGGGGGCTAAAGTCTGAGGCTCCAAAACAAACTTAACAATACAATATAGAACTATTAGTAACGTTAACTAACAACAGCTACTCTCCTACTAAGCGTAGAAAACGGAGGCGGAGGTAGACAACAGTGTTTTTCAGTCAGCACATTCCAGAGTGCACGTGCTCGTTGCTATGGCTAAATACATGTCAAAGGAAAATACATATAATGCAACCGCACACTGCTAACCAGATAAATCACAAAATGCCATAGTGATATAAAGTATACTGAAGCTCATGCTATGCTTGTTAAATAAATTAGAGATTCTTGGCAAATATATTTTGTACAAAATTATCTGAGCCCATCCACCGAATCGTCAAGGTGATCTCTGTAGAATGGGAACCTAACACTATTTCCTACCTGTTATGTGCCATCCTTGGCTTCCATATAATAAGGGGTTGTTTGTTCCACATGCATGCTGTATCCACTCTGCCTTTTGCCATTTCTGGTGCTTCAAAGGCCTCCCCTAGTTCAGGAATGCAGATACTAACATGCATGCCGAATCACTCGGCTTTATAGTTACACTGATTCAAATCAACCTGTGGGGCAGATGGGCTGGTCAGGAGTGCATGACCAAATGGAGTAGCCACACCTCCAGTACAAACTTACAAAGAAAAAAAGAGGAATTTCAGTCAGCACATCCCAGAGTGCAGGTGCTCGTTGCTATGGCTAAATACATGTCAAAGGAAAATACATATAATGCAACCGCACACTGCTAACCAGATAAAGCACAAAATGCCATAGTGTTAGGTTCCCATTCTACAGAGATCACCTTGAAGATTCGGTGGATGGGCTCAGATAATTTTGTACAAAATATGTTTGCCAAGAATCTCTAATTTATTATACAAGCATAGCATGAGCTTCAGAATACTTTATATCACTATAGCATTTTGTGCTTTATCTGGTTAGCAGTGTGCGGTTGCATTACATGTATTTTCCTTTGACATGTATTTAGCCATAGCAACGAGCACTTGCACTCTTTTTTTTCTTTGTGAGTTTGTACTGGAGGTGTGGCTACTCCATTTGGTCATGCACTCTTGACCAGCCCATCTGCCCCACAGGTTGATTTGAATCAGTGTAACTATAAAGCCGAGTGATTCGGCATGCATGTTAGTATCTGCATTCCTGAACTAGGGGAGGCCTTTGAAGCACCAGAAATGGCAAAAGGCAGAGTGGATACAGCATGCATGTGGAACAAACACCCCCTGATTATATGGAAGCCAAGGAAGGCACATAACAGGTAGGAAATAGTGTTAGGTTCCCATTCTACAAAGATCACCTTGACGATTCGGTGGATGGGCTCAGATAATTTTGTACAAAATATATTTGCCAAGAATCTCTAATTTATTTAACAAGCATAGCATGAGCTTCAGAATACTTTATATCACTATGGCATTTTGTGCTTTATCTGGTTAGCAGTGTGCGGTTGCATTATATTTATTTTCCTTAGACAACAGTGTTTTGTTTTGAAATAGGGTTTTGGAGACTTCGGGTTCAAACAGCCCATGACATGACACAAGACATTTGGCTGTAAAATTATGGCCCGGCTGACAGCAACAGTGGGAAGACACTCAGACTATTCTGCCCTGCAAGGCCTGATCTAATCACCACCAGCATCAGCAAGAGGAGTATGAAATTCAGATGTAATCCAGCCTTTATTCATTTTTATAAAGGTATTTTTTTGAACACTGCCCGGTGACAAATTTGTTCTTTTGGGTGTCACCCCCCCTCCCCCCAGCGGCACTAAAAACCCTCTCTGACATGACACTTGAGGCTGGGCAGGAAAGAAGCCCTAGTGCATAGTGGGACAGTTCTGGCCACTGTTGTAATCTGCCTGCCCAGAAGTCCAGGGGTTCTGAGAAGAGGCTTTGTGAGCTAGACTGCAGGTACGCCTGAACCTGCTCATTTCGGCAGGTGATCTGGGTCTGCTCACTTGGCTGCAGCTGTTGGGAGCCTACAGAGAAAAATTCCTGCATCATACTAATTAGGCTTAACTGGCTGCTGCTGGTTGTGGAAGAAGGTGGATGACTCGGCTGGACCTCCTTCTCAGACAAGCTGGCAGCAGGCTGGGGCTGGCTGAAAGCTGTGGCCAGGTTACTATATAGCTTCTCCCGCAATGATACTAATTTATCTTCCCTTTCCTGGGGAGGAAAACAATCCCCCATGTTGGATTGATACCGCGGGTCCAGAAGCATCGCCAGCCAGTATTCGTCAGTCTGCCTTATGTTTAGGACACGCCTGTCAGTGCGTAAGCATGTGAGCATACAACTCGCTATCATGCCCAGCTTGCCTGAGAGGCCACATCTTTCCATCTGAGCCTCTCTCTGAGAAACTGCTGTGTCCCTGAAAGTCTCATCATCCTCCACCTGTGTCTCCTCCTCCTCCTGGTCATCAACATCACCCTCATTAAAATCCTCCTCCTCTTCCCCCTCCTCCAACTGAAGCTCCTCATCCTCATCCTCCTCCTGCTCCGCAAGGGAACTTTGGCGTTAGGGCTCCCCTACAGTGACAGCATGGCGGGTAGACAAATGGCCAGGATTTCCTTCCCCCATTGCCTCCTGCTGCATGAGTGTCTTTTCCAGCACAAATATTATTGAAATTATGTTGTTCATACCGCAGCTGTCCAGGCTGACCAATTTGGTGGCTTCTTCTAAGGGCCTTAGAACAGTGCAGGCATCTCGGACCAGCTTCCACTGCCAGAAATCAAAGCCGCATCTGCTCCCTATGCTGGAAGATTCTGGCTGCTGCTGGACAAAATCATCCACTGCTCTACGCTGCTCTAGGAGTCGCTGCAACATATGAAGAGTGGAATTCCACCGAGTCGGCACGTCACCTATTAAGCGCTGTGGCGGAAGACCGTTTTGATGCTGCAGTTCCACCAGAGCGTGGCGAGATACATATGAATGGCTGAAATGAGTGCAAAGCTTCCGCGACTTTGCCAGCACTGTGCACAGGCCAGTGAATGTTTTTAGAAATCTTTGCACCACTAGATTTAGTTTTTAAAACATTTTTATTGATATACGAAATGATAAGAGGGGTGTAAAACAATACAGACCATGCATATATCTGAGTACAATATAAACATCCCTCCAAGGAAATGAATACAAACAATGTAATAAGTACAATGATAAAACAATAGAAAAGGTCTCACCCGGGCAAGGGCACAAAAACATGCACCAACATTAGCCGCATGTTAAATAAATATATGTATCGATCCCCAGGCAGACCAGCTGAGAAAAAGAAGAAAGGGAGATAACTGGGAAGGAGGTAGGGGGTAGTGGGAATGAGGGGGAGGGGAAGCAGGGGGGGTATGGGGGAGGAGGGGAAGGTAAAAAGGAATATGTGAGGGAATTAACAGGATGGCATAGGTTGAAAATGAATGAGAGGGCAGTCCCGGACAATCACTAAGTCATGAACAAATCATAAATTGTGTCTGTATTTTTTCCAAGGTCCCCAGATCGATTCAAATCTGGGAGAGATCTTAGATTCCCAGTGGGCTATTTATTCAAGTCTGTAAATTTGGTCACATTTATTTAACCAATGGGCAATAGGCGGAGCTACAGATGACTTCCAATGGGCACCTACTAGTATTCTTGCTGCAGCTAAGAGGTGGTGAAAAAGTTGTATCTCCTGTCTAACTCTAGACCCAACATCTAGCAGGCCTAACAGGCAGAATTTTGGCATTTTTGGAACTTGTCTATTGTGCAATTTGGCCAGTATGTCACATACTTCAAGCCAGAAAGGGGCTATCAGTTGGCATTCCCACCAAATATGAAGAAAAGAACTTTCCCGTTGATGACATCTCCAGCAAATTGGGGATGTGGCTGGATACATCCTATGAAGTCTCAGTGGGGTGTAATACCATCTAGTTAGCAGCTTGTAGTAATTTTCTTGCAATCTAACGCATCTAGACACCTTCGGGGTTTGCGCCTGCAGTAGCTTAATTTCTCTAGCTGAGAATGATAACTTTAAATCTAATTCCCACGCTGTAATATAGGTAGGCGTTTGGGAGGTATTTACAGTTAGTAAAGAAGAATAAAGTTTGGAGATCTTCTGTTTTGGGGTATTAATGCCCATTACCATCCGCTCAAAGACCGTAGGGTCAGTTGTCAAGCCAAACCTCAGTTTCCTCACCCTGTTCAAAAGATTGCGCTCTTTGTATACAATTAAGTTTACTAATATGGGGGGAATTATTATTCAACATGGAATCTTCCGGATAATCCTCTAACAAATTCCCTATACTAACCTCACAAAATTTGCATGCGTCTGTAAGGGATGCCCTAAACTCAGGAGAAGAATCCCACATCACATCTCGGACTTGAAGCAAGGGGGACAGCTTCTAGAGAGTAATTTATCTCTCTATAACGATTTATGTACCGTGCTGAGAAGCAAGGCACGCAACGGGACATCCAACATAGCTTGTTCAACTGCAATGTCAAGTCTATACGTATTAGGTCTTAACCATTCCAACGCTCTTAACCCCTGAACCGCTTTATAGTATATATAAAAGTCCGGGATACCCAAACCACCCAAGGTAGGTTCGTTTAACTATTTGGGAATGCGACAGCCTAGGTCTGGATCACTTCCACAAAAACCTTGACAAAATGCCTCTAATCTGATCAAAGAAGGTTTTCGGTATATGAATAGGGAGGACCTGCAAGTAATAAAGTATTTTCGGTAAAACAATGGTTTTAATCAGTGATCTACGGCCAAACCAAGTAGTGAACGGGACATCCCAGGACTTAAGCAGGTTATTAATGGTTTGAGGGAGTTGCTTGTAATTCTCTGAGTAGAGCGCAGATGGGTGGGAGGTTAGGTTAATCCCCAAAAAAGGGATGCTGCTCGAGGCCCAGGAGAAGGGCGTGCAACCTTCTAGTAATCTTCGTGTGTGAGGGTCAAGAGTAATATTTAAAACTTTCGATTTGGGGGGGCGGAGCCTAGCCGTTGAGCTGCATGGAGGTCTGAGCTGAGAGCTCCTGCTTCATAGACCCGTGTTAGACCGAATAAGCTGTCGGGACTTGCTCAAAATGGTCAAAATCGGCAAGAACAGGCAAGGAGAAGCACCTGCTACCCCCAGGCAGAAAAAAAGTCAAGCGGAGATGGACCGCTTCTTGAAGAGACGGCTGGCGATCTCCCCAGCGCGCGTGGACAAAATGGCGGCGGCAGCCAGGTCGGCTGCCTCAGAAGACGAAGCAGACGATGAGACCTGCAGCATCGCTGATACAGCAGACGCTGAAGAGAGTGGAGTGGTTACTAAAACGTTATGTTAATATAAAGCAGCAAAAGTCTACATCATAGACAAGAAAATGAGTAAACCCGTACAAAAATACATCACAAAGGTCTTTATTAAAGTATCAGATATATATTAAAATCTATGCATAAAAATAGAGAGTACAGAACAGTGATGAAAAGAGCGCCATCCCTAAGTCACTGAAAAATCAATAACAGCATAAAGTCCTGGTATATACCCTAGAACAATGACATAACCATGTATAGCGGTCTTTGTAGATGTAAATTGGCCCCATCAGCTATATATACACCATAATATAAAATGACAACAAATGAAGTCATTACATAATAACAAAGACCAGAAGGCTCATACCTCATATAATACGGGACTCAGGGATGGCGCTACCCCGACGCGCGTTTCGGCGTGCCTTCGTCCAGGGGGTAACGCCATCTCTGTGGATCAAATCATTTATAGTCCCCGATCCAACTAGAAGACCAATCACCGAATGTTGTTTGGGGGCGGGTGAGTTACAATCACCTGCTGCACATTAGTTAGGCGCCATGATGTGCGGGAATCCACGCGCGCTTCTCCGCAGACAGGAGTCACGTCACAAACTACGACGTGGCCACGTATAACGTGACCGACGTCGTGACGTATAGACGCCTGATGCAGATATCGCGACATCCCGCCACTCATCGCGTCCAACATATCAGCCGCAGGAGCTCATGCGCCCTCTTATGGACAATCCTATAGAGTTACATCTCGCCAATCAAAGTGAGCTACAAAGTACCAATGCATCCTCTAGTGGTCAATCAAGATAAAACACATAATTATATACTTATATTAAAACATGATTATACACCAAAATTGAAAAAGAAAAAATATATATATATACACAATGTGATAAGTGATCATTGATGAAAAAGAGTGATTAAAGTGAAGGAATACGTGAACAAAATTGAATATATGTAAAAAAATATATATGTTAAAATATATTAAAAACAATGTGATGCAATATAATACAAAGTGAAAAATCACAGTGTATGTGAGATGTGTGAAAAATATATGAAGTGAGAATATGAATGAATAAATAAACATACAAAAAATTCATATAACATTATATGTAAAAGTAATAATAAATAAGCATAATATAAAAACCCATATGCCATATAACATTAAGTACATATAAATCTAAGATATATCATAATGATGACCAATAGTAGCCACAGTTCATTATCTGGTAGTCTTCTGTCCATCTTTACATCTCCACACCCATTCCTATATCTTGGTTCAGTTACGGGGACAAAATCACATTATTGTTATCTGTAATAAACAAACATATATATAAGAAAAGGTTAAAAACAATTAAAAACTATATAACTATCCACAGCAATGGAGCAGGGTTCAGAGAAAGGAAGCAAAACCCAAATTCTCATTTAGACCATGAGGACGCATGGTCCCAAGTGTCCAAATCCATCTACATTCCTTTTGGGCTAACTTTTTTGCCAAATTACCACCCCGAAGATTAACATCAAGGCATTCTATCCCCTTTACCTTAAATATCCTCGGGTTGCATCCATGGAATCTCTTGAAATGCTTTGGTATCGGTTTCAAGTCTTCATCATTGTCAATATCTTGAGCTGCTATAATGTCCCTCACATGTTCACGTGTTCGGATCTTCAGTTCTCTCGTAGTTAGTCCTACGTAGATCTTCGGACATGTACAGGTCGCATAATAAACTACCATTGTAGTTGTACATGTAATATGTTGTCTAATCTGGAAGCATTTCTCTCCATTTGCATTCATAAATGTGGTTGCCCTTTCCATGTTAGGGCACGCCACACATTTCCCACAAGGTACAAAGCCTTGGTGAGATTTGTTCTTCAAACCATAACAGATCTTTTGTTCTCGTGGTATCAGATGGCTTTGTACCAGATTATTCCGCAAAGTATTGGCTCTACGTGCTGTAATCGAAGGATAAGGTGTAACATATTGTGCAAGGATGGGATCTGTTAGTAACACAGGCCAATGGCGTCTAATTATATCAGTCATTTGTTCCCATCTTGAATGGTAAGTTGTAATTAGGCGTGTCTTTTCGTTGATAGTTTTTAAAGATTTCGGCAGTAGAAGATCCTGTCTGGTACTATATTTGGCTCGGTGATATGCTTTTTTGATAGATCTATGGCTATATCCCCTCGTCAGGAATCTTTCTCGCAGCTCCATAGATTGTTTTTCAAATAATTGATCATCAGAGCATATTCTCCTAATACGTAAAAACTGTCCAATAGGGATCGCATCAATGGTTTTTCTCGGATGAGAGGATGTTGCGTGTAAATATGCATTCACAGCAGTGTTTTTTCTGAACACATCGGTTTGTATTCTTCCTGTTGGATCACGACATATAGTTACATCCAGGAATTCAATTTTATGTTTATCAAATGTATACGTTAGTTTGATGTTACGGGTATTGCAATTAAGCAAGGCAAAAAAGTCTCCCAGCTGTACTTCATCACCATGCCAGATCATGAAAACGTCATCTATGTACCGCGCCCAAAGCGTGGCGCGGTCCATGATGACGTCATGATCCCGAATGAATAGGTCCCTTTCCCACAGCCCCAGGAACAGGTTAGCGTAGGACGGCGCACAGGCCGCCCCCATAGCTGTTCCCTGGAGCTGTAGGAAGAAGGACCCATTGAATGTGAAGAAATTCCTGGTGAGTATAAATTCCAACAACCTCAGCAGGAACGATGTAAACTCCAGACTGTGATTACTCGTCTCTAGGTAGAACTTCACTGCTTGCAGTCCATCCACATGTCTGATGCTAGTATATAGGGCCTCTATATCGCAAGTGACCAAAATAGTATCTTCCTCCAAAATGACTCCCTCCAATTTTTTAAGGAGGTCTGATGTGTCCCTAATATACGAGGGAAGAGTTTCTACCAAAGGTTTAAAATGGGCATCCAGAAATTTACAGATGTTCTCAACCATGTTGCCACACCCCGAAATTATTGGCCTACCTGGAGGTGTCTTCAAGTTCTTGTGGATCTTGGGCAACAGGTATAGTGTTGAAATCATAGGTTCATCCACTGTCAGAGCTTGATGTAAACCTTTGGAGATGATATTTCCATCTAATGCAGACTTCAAGATGTTTGAAAGTTCAGTCCTATAGTTTAAAAGGGGATTGTATGTCAGTTTTTTATAGCATAATTTATCCCCCAGCTGTCGGTATGCTTCTTTCAAATACATCTGTCTTGGCCATACAACTAGATTTCCACCCTTATCCGCCGGTTTATAAATGACATCATTTAAATTTTTGAGTTTCTTTAAACTCTGTCTCTGTGAGACACTAAGATTGTCATGGCGGATTGTGGTGGGAATCTGTTGAAAGTCTTGTGACACTAGTTTTGTAAATACATCAATGGCAGGGCATAATGAGAGTGGGGGGAATCTCTTTGATTTTATTCTTATGCATGTAGGAACATCCATAGAAGACCTACCTTCTTGTTCTTTTAAAAGTTCATTCAGGATATGTAACGCATGTTGTTCCTCGTGAGTCTGAAAAATCTCCTTATCCTGTTCTTTATGATGCCAGCGCTTCATAAGAAGAGACCGGCCGAAGATCTGCAGATCTTTTACCGCTAGGAAAGGGTCAAAAGAGGAACATGGTGCAAAGTTAAGGCCCTTCTCTAGAACTGATATATCCAGATCAGACAGTTGATGTTCTGATAGGTTAATCACCTTCATATTGTCTCGTTGGTTTCTCCTCTCATACTGCTCCGACTGTGTTCTCTTCCCCGTTCCCTGATTCTGTTCTAGCTTCCTTTTGCCACGATTGTAGCGAGTATTGTATGGTATATTCATCTCAGTTTCTCCTTGTGAGGATAAGGATGTAACTGAAGAGGATCTACTGAGGTTTTGACCTCTTTCCTTAGTTCTCCATCTATATACTCGATTCTGTGTCATGCGTCAGGCGTCTATACGTCACGACGTCGGTCACGTTATACGTGGCCACGTCGTAGTTTGTGACGTGACTCCTGTCTGCGGAGAAGCGCGCGTGGATTCCCGCACATCATGGCGCCTAACTAATGTGCAGCAGGTGATTGTAACTCACCCGCCCCCAAACAACATTCGGTGATTGGTCTTCTAGTTGGATCGGGGACTATAAATGATTTGATCCACAGAGATGGCGTTACCCCCTGGACGAAGGCACGCCGAAACGCGCGTCGGGGTAGCGCCATCCCTGAGTCCCGTATTATATGAGGTATGAGCCTTCTGGTCTTTGTTATTATGTAATGACTTCATTTGTTGTCATTTTATATTATGGTGTATATATAGCTGATGGGGCCAATTTACATCTACAAAGACCGCTATACATGGTTATGTCATTGTTCTAGGGTATATACCAGGACTTTATGCTGTTATTGATTTTTCAGTGACTTAGGGATGGCGCTCTTTTCATCACTGTTCTGTACTCTCTATTTTTATGCATAGATTTTAATATATATCTGATACTTTAATAAAGACCTTTTACTAAAACGTTTATCAAGAGCGCTCTATCACAGGCTTTAGCCCCGCTTCTGAAAGAGGTAAAAGACTTAAGGCACGACATGAAGGCACTAGGCCACAGGGTAGAATCCCTAGAAAATAATCAAGGCCTACTCGCCACTCACAGCTCAGCAGTCGTTCAGGCTATGGGGGCCCAGATTACCTCTCTAATAATGCCTATTACCTTATTTTGAAGACCAGGAAAACCGTAGCAGACGGAAGAACATAAGGTTTAAAGGGCTGCCAGAGTCGGTCACACAGGCGGACTTACAATCTACTGCTATGGAAATATTTGCGGGCTTGCTGGGGGCTGATAAGGCCCAAAATGTCATCATTGAACGTATACACCGTGCCCTCAGACCACCTCCCAAACAAGAAGAGCCACCAAGGGACGTGATCTGTGGCCTTCTTAGTTTTAGAGATACCTCTGCAATATTGCAAGCAGCCAGAGAACAGAAATCTGTCACCCTGGGGGATACTCAAATACTACTTTTTCAGGACATTGCTCCATCTACCCTAGCAAAAAGACGAGCTTTAAAACCGCTCACAGACTATCTTCGCTCACAAAAAACACCCTACAGGTGGTTGTTCCCCTTCGGGATCACCTTCAATAAAGACGGAAGAAGATGTACTATTAGATCCCCGTCAGATCTACCAGCGGCCTGGTCCATTTTGGACATAGCGCCATTGCAGATTGAATCCTGGCTACCTGTCGACATAACTTTGAAAAAATTGCCCCCTCTACCACCACAAGAAGCATGGATGCCAGTAGTCAGACATAAATCTCCCAGGAGCAAGAAATATCCTGAGTGAGCCTACAACTTGCCATTACTATGTTACTATTGTTTGAACTTTATTTCAGCGATGGAATTAAGAAGAATTCGGATTCCAGTGGAGCTATGAACCTCCAAAACGAAGACTTCAGGATCAGACCTTCACACGAAATAGGAACTTTCCTAGCTGACAACTGTATCCATCGCTTCAATATTATATCAAGGTTTTTTGTTACCTTCTAGATAGACTACGATTGTTCTTACGTCTATTTAATTGTTTCAGATTATTTGACCAATATTCTAATATATGATATGTCTCTCCCGACTATTTAGCATGCATATGAAGGTCATGTTGAATGGTGGAAGTGGCTTGCCGCAGGCCATTCGCAGACATTCATACTTATAATTAAAACAGTTGATATTTAATGCTTATATTTATAATATGCACGGGGATGTGATGCCCGGTTAGGATGACCATTTTACTCTGTCCCTGGTTATCACACCCTCTTTGTTTCATAGGGCTGCAACAGTTGCCCTTCACATTACAAATGCTATGCATACTTATAGGCACTCTTTATTCTTAGGTTGTTACGATATGTATGCAATATTTTCCACAATAATTTCTCTCACATGTGAGGAAATTGTTGTTGTATCTGGTGGTAGCACTAACTGGGACATGGTTAGCCTTCCTACGCTAAATACCACATTACTATGGCGTCCCTAAATATCACCTCTTTCAATGTTAGGGGTCTACGCACACCACAAAAGAGGTCTCAGGTTTTAACTATAATGAAAAAATATAAAGCTGATATCTGTTTCTTCCAGGAAACTCATTTCAAGAATGACAAAATTCCTAAACTGCCAATCTATGTTTATTCTCAGTGGTTTCATTCTTCCTATTCCTCAGCAGCCAGAGGGGTCAGCATAGCCATCTCCAAACAAGTGCCCTTCCGGCTGGATCTGCTACAAAGCGATTCTGAAGGTAGATATCTCTTCATAAAAGGTAACATTGCACATACAAAAATCTCATTGGCCTGCCTTTATGCCCCAAACACGCACCAACATAGATGGCTTAAACTCACCCTAAAGAAATTTCAGGACTTTGCAGAGGGGGTAAGAATCATTGGGGGAGACCTTAATGTAGCCTTAAATCCTCTTATTGATACATCCAAAGGCATTTCAGCACAATCTTATAGATCATTAGGGGGTATTCAAAAACTTCTAGCTGAATCACAGCTTGTTGATACATGGCGCACTTTGAACCCTTCCTTTAAAGATTATACTTATTTCTCAACAGTCCACCAGTCTTTTCAGAGATTAGACTATATCTTCATTTCTGAAAGCCAAATAGAGGAGTATGTGTATGTGTGCTTCCGAGATAGGTCATATTACTGTTTCGGACCACGCACCTGGCACAACTACGGTAACATTCGGAGATATTCCAGCTAGAACATGGCAATGGAGACTGAATGAGACCCTGTTAGATAATGAGAAAAACCTCTCTGATATCGCTCAAAAATTGTCTCGCTATTTCAAAGAAAATGATTCTGAGGATGTATCAGATACAATTATATGGGAGGCACACAAAGCTTATATTAGAGGTGAACTTATTTCCCTGGGCTCTTGGGTCAAAAGGAACAGACAGAAAACCCTCAACTCACTCCTTGCCCAAATCTCATTATTGCACATGGAGATAAAGGGAATAAGATTATGATCCAATTAGTAAAAAAAAGGAAAGACTCTTAATACATAAAACATATCAAAAATCCCCTAGGAAGTCTTCTGTCATCCACTAAGGCAATAGCGGAAGAATTTTGCAAATTTTATACAGAACTTTATAACATCCCACAAAAAGAGCCAAATCATTCTATTTCAACAGAAACGACTAATGCAAGGGTTGAGACACAGATTAAAGACTTCTTATCCTCTTTACACCTACCATCCCTATCTATTGAAGATGCTAATTACCTCACATCCCCCATATCCCAGGACGAGGTTGAATCCATCATCAAATCTATGCCTATGGGCAAGGCACCGGGCCCTGATGGGTTACCATTGGGCTATAATAAGAAACTCCTACCCACCCTCTCACCATATATAACCAGATGGTACCAAACCTTAACAAAAGGCGCTCCTCTCCCGAAACAGGCTCTAGAAGCCACGATTACAATATTACATAAAGATGGGAAAGATGAAAAGGAATGTGGTAGCTATAGGCCCATATCTCTTCTCAACTTAGATATAAAGATCTGGGCAAAGTTACTGGCTTCTAGATTAAACACTTTGACGCCTAAGCTTTTGAACTTAGAGCAAGCTGGCTTTGTCAGAGGGAGAGAAGGCCATTTCCACTCTTGCAGAGTAATAAATGCCATACAATATGCCATTAAACATAAGTCACCTATGATTCTATTAGGAACCGATGCTGAAAAAGCATTTGATAGGGTCAATTGGAAGTATATGGAACACACTTTGAGCAGGTTTGGTTTTCCTGACTCATTTATCAGGTCCATTATGACATTATATAGTGAGCCAAGTGCTAGGATTAGGGTCAATGGAATTTTGTCTGATTCCTTCAAGATTTCAAATGGTACACGCCAAGGGTGCCCTTTGTCACCTACTCTGTTCATTTTAGTAATGGAAACATTATTGCCGGCTTTTAGCGATAACAACATAATAAAAGGCATTAAATTGGGAAAACTGAACATAAATGTGCAGCATTCTCGGACGACCTCCTCCTACTAATTACTAATCCCATGCAAGCTTTCCCACATGTAGTAGCCCTTTTTGAAAAATTTGGACTTCTTTCAAACTTCAAAATTAATTACACTAAATCCGAAGCCCTAAATATAACACTCCCCCGGAAAGACATAGATTATCTGTCCAGTTCATTTCCCTTTAAATGGAGATCAGATAATTTACCTTATTTGGGTATACTTCTGACCAGAGACCCAAACACTTTATACTCCTCCAACTATTCTCCCCTTCTCAAAAAAATAAAACAACAATTAATGTCCTTAGCCTTACCATATATATCTTGGATGGGTAGAAAAAAATCTATTGCAAACTTATATAATGCCAAAAATTCTATATCTGATGCAGATGGTTCCAATTCACCTTCCCAAATATTACTTCCATCAAATCAGATCTCTTTTTACTGCCTTCCTATGGAAAGGGAAGAAACCAAGAATAGGTTACTCACGATTAACTAACAACCGCATAAATGGAGGCTTTGGACTCCCGGATGTTCAGAATTATTATAAAGCGATCCAGCTGAGGAGATGGCTACAACTATGTGTCCCGAAATATAGATCACTAGGTGCAGATATGGAGATGGCTGTGCTGACTGATAAAAGTATGTCGACCCTTTGGGGCATTGATGTCCCTCAGATTGCTCACACGAGCTTGACTAAAGGTATATTCCACACGATTCGTTCATTCAAAGGAAGTACATCCCTGTTTTCTACTATACCTCAATCCCTACCTGCCTCATTGACACCATATCTGTTGGACCCTTCCATTCAACATTGTCCACAATTTTGGACCTCGCTACGTAGTACTTCAGTTCAGAATCTTATAGATAAGATACACTCTGACACCGATTTATCCAATACATTTTCCCAACTGGTTATTAAAGGAAATTTCTTGGATAAAGTTGAGTTTGTACGCTCATGCAAGATATTATCCTCTAAATACACCTCCACATCAGAGGGCACCTGGTTCGAAAAATTAGCAAGGCTAGATAGTCTACCTAGACATACTATATCTATGTTGTACAAATTTCTTACTTCCCCCTCAACACCTAGCACTCCGGCATATATTAGATCTTGGGAAAAAGACTTAGACATATCTCTCTCAGCAAGTGATATAAAACAATTTCACCTCAGGTCTCATGGTTTTTCCCAATGTGTCCGAATTCAGGAACATTCTTATAAAATGATGACACGATGGTATAATGATCCCCAAAAACTTAAGCAAATGAATCTGAGTGAGACAGATATTTGCTGGAGATGTCGAAAGGATGTGGGCAGCTTAGGACATATATTCTGGCACTGCCCGTTAATTAAAACGTATTGGTCCCAAATTGAACTAAATATAAACCGAATCTGTCGTTCATCTATTCAATTGACCCCAGCCTCGGTACTCCTGTGGTTACCCTACACCACTTGGCGCCCGGCGAAGTTTAATCTTCCCACATTGCTTGTCCAAGCTGCCCGACTTTTAATCCCTCTGAATTGGCTTAGTTTATCTCCGCCGAGTATCTCCCAATGGAGAGATAAGGTTGACCAACTATATCTTCTTGAAGAACTTGCTAGCTGGGCGAACAGGAGACATGCCCAGTTCATAAAGATATGGTCACCCTGGAAAGAATCCCGTCCACTTAAATAATATCCGAAGACGTAGACTGGTGGAGTTGGTCCCCCCCCCTAACTATCCCCAGAGCACACCCATTTTTAGTACTTTTAGTATATATTGTCTTTATTATGGTTCTACTAAGATGCTGTAGAAACAAAACTAGTAATGCTAGCCTAATTTGGAGCTTGAACCACCCAGTGTCATATACACCAGATTTATTCATAAGTTAACATATGTTATTTCGTTTATGTGTGACGATAACACCTATTTTCTGTAATGTATTAGATTCACAATGCCCCATCAGGCATTGATGCAAGAAACACTTTCATAACTTGTACAAATGTTATGTTGCTCCGGGTTGGACAGATTTACACCGGGACCACCATACCCATCGGTGTTGGATGTCTCAAATCTTGGAGCAATTTACCCCCCCCCTCCTCCCGCTACCCCTCCTTTGTATTTTCCCTTATACCACACTACTTTTTCCCTAGCAAGGGGGAGAGGGGACACCCTTGTCGGGTCCCGTTACTAATTGTGAATTGGGGAGATAGAACACCATTGACCAGGACCCGTGCACTGGGGGCTCTATACATTGCCATAACTATGGAAATAAAGGCGTCAGGAATGAGAAATTGTCTCAGGGCCTGCGTCATATATGACCAATCTAATCTGTCAAAGGCCTTCTCGGCATCAGTGCCGAGAAGGACCAGAGGCGTAGAGGTAGTATGAGCATGATGGATGATGTTAATGATTCTACCAGTGTTCATCCTACCCTCCCGACTGCACACAAAACCCACCTGTTCCTCATGTATCAATTGGGGAAGAAGGGGCTGTAGCCTGAGAGCTAGCATTTTGGCCAGGAGCTTCAGGTCTGTGTTTAACAAGGAAATTGGACGGTAGCTTGAACACTGAGAGGGATCTTTCCCATCTTTTGGTATGATGGTAATTTGAGCAGCTAACATTTGGGAATGGGGAGAGGCCTTTTCCCATAAGGAGTTAAATACAGATAGCAATCTTGGCAGTAAAACCTTTTGAAAGGAGTCATAATATTTTGTTGGTAAACCATCGGGTCCTGGACTTTTGTGTAACGGGGTACATTTGAGAGCAGCTTTGCGCTCAATAAGAGTAAAGGGTCTAATCAGGGACTGTATCTGTTGGGGCTGAAGGGTAGGAAGCCGAAGAGAAGACCTGAGAGACCTTGGCCTCCTTCTCTGTATCGGAAGTATCTCTATTAATGTTATACAGGTGAGTATAATACTCAGTAAATCTGGCTGCAATTTGATCAGTGCGCAACAGAGGTTGCACAGTGCTAGATTGGATCCTGTGGATATAGGAATGCACCTGTCTTTTTCTCAACTGTGACAACATAAACCTAGACGCTTTGTCCCCGTGTGCATAATACTTAAATTTGGCTGACATATACAGTTTGGCTGACTTGTCATTTAATAGGTTTTTAAGTTAGGATCTAAGGGAGTCCAGTTCCTACAGAACTGTAGGTGAGAGATATTTTTTATGTTTTGACTCTAGGGCATGAATCTGAGACTGGATATTTATAATTTCCGATTCTCTGCATTTTTTCAGGTGGGAGCCAAGGGAAATGAAATGACCTCTTATTACTGCCTTATGCGCCTCCCAAACTACGCTAGATGAGACTTCCCCATTATCATTGGTTTTAAAGTATTCTTCTAGTTTGCTTTTGACACCTTCTGCAATCTTGGGATTATGCAGAATGGTCTTGTTAAGCCTCCATAGGAACTCCCTCTGTGACAGATTCTGGATCTGAAATTGCAGGAATACAGGTGCATGGTCGGAAAGGACAATAGAGCCTATGGTTGCTTTTCTACATAAAGGGAGTAATGAGGTGGACACTAGGATGTAGTCAAGTCTCTGATAAGAGGAGTGGGCAGGTGAAAAATATGAGAAATCTTTCACCGTTGGATTAAGTGCCCTACAACTATCTACTAGTCCCGCTTTGGACAGATTATGTCTTACATATCTAAGCGCTGTGTCCGACAGTGCAGAGGTGCCCGTAGACGTGTCTAAAGTCGGACATAGCGCCACATTTAAGTCTCCGCCTAATACTGACAATCCTTCTGCAAAGCTGCAGAACTTCTCCAAAACTTCTCGTAACCAAGAAGCTTGATTAGAGTTAGGGACATAAACGTTACCAATGGTAATCATTTGGGAACCCAGCAAACCCTTTACAAAGATATAACGGCCTTGTTCGTCAGCAAGGGTCGAACGCACCACCAGTGGGAATTGCTTGTGTATAGCTATGCTAGCACCTTTAGAAGCAGAATCCGGTGATGTGCTGTGAAACCATTGATTATAAACTAGGTGTTGCAGACGAGGTATGTGTTTAGATCTAAAATGAGTCTCCTGCTGGAGCACAATATCTACTTTCCACTTTTGTAGCATATTACAAACTTGGCTCCTCTTGCTAGGTGCGTTCAGCCCCCTGACATTATATGTACAGACCTTTATCATAGTTATCTCTATGATAAGGGAATAGGCCAACCGAAACACTCATTTTCAGATATGCCCGTGGACTATGCAAGGCAATAAGAGGTAGTACCATCCTGTCAAAAGATAAACACTCAACAACATAACTCAGAACAAACTGAGAGAACAGTAGCTGTAGAAGATTTACCCATTAATGAAATCGTGTAAGATATATACTCAAGTTCACTAATGGTTATAATATGCATATATGAGCAAAAGGCCTGAGAACAGTCAGGCCAGATCTATTGTGAGCCACTGATCTGAGGTCTGATGGGGGCACAAGATGCTGATCTGAGGTCTGATGGGGGCACAAGACGCTGATCTGAGGCCTGATGGGGGCATATTCTGGTGATCTGAGGTCTGATGGGGGCACAAGATGCTGATCTGAGGTCTGATGGGGGCATATTCTGGTGATCTGAGGTCTGATGGGGGCACAAGACGCTGAACTGAGGTCTGATTGGGGCACAAGACGCTGATCTGAGGTCTGATGGGGCAAAGAAAGGGTATGCCATTTCATTTTTCGCCTCAGGCAGCAGAAAAGCTAGAAGCGGCCCTGGCCCTGGGCCTAACTCGCCTCTGCCCTCTGTTGCTGCCACTACTCCTCTGAGCTCAAATCCTCCTCACCAGCCCGATCTGCTTCCCAGGTCCTCCGGTCTAACACATCTGATTTATCATCAGACTCCTCCACAACACATTTTTCAGATTGCAAATTAGGCTGTTCCCCACCAACCGACAATTAAAAATTTTAAGAATTGCTTCTAAAATTCTAAACCTTCTAACTTCCTGAAAAATAAAATGATATTTACAAAATGATGCCAACATGAAGTAGGCATCTGGGAAATGTACAGTAACATTTTATGTACATTTCAGGTACGTTTTAAGCCATTGGTGCGAGTCTAACATGCGTACTTCTTGTTTATTAGCAGTTTCTCCTACCTCCAGGCCCATGCCATTGTTCCAAAAGGGACGCTGTTGCAGGGTCTTAACAGCAATCTCGTCTGTCACGGTTTCCTCGTTAGTATAGTGGTAAGTATCCCCGCCTGTCACGCAGGAGAGCGGGGTTCGATTCCCCGACGGGGAGGCCTTGCATTTTCTTAGTATAAACGGCCATGTTAAGAAAGGAAGAGAAAATATTAAAAGCCTAATAGAAAATTATTCAAGAAACCTCTAGAAATGAACCATTGCATTTACTCACTGTGCCCTGCATGTCAGCAGTTCCCGGCCGGTTAGCTCAGTTGGTTAGAGTGTGGTGCTAATAACGCCAAGGTTGCGGGTTCGATCCCCATACGGGCCAATCTGTTTTTTACCTCTATGTAGTAAAGGTGGTTTGACAAGTAAAATTCTGCTTACATGTAATGTAGCAAATGACGGGATCGATCACGCTCTAACTTTTCGCCGATCGATGACGGACCGTTATCGCCTGAAAAGAAGTCGGCCATGTTTAATATTTTTGTCCCATAGTCGGACGAAAGGATCTTTCCTTCGAAGAAAGATGGTTCATGGACGAAAGGTCTTTCTTTGGAAAAACCTTCCCAGAAAGATCTTTGGTCCATCTCCTGCCGGGTTTCAGTCAACACGTGTGGCCAGTTTCAACAACTGTACCGGACGATATGGACTAAAATGTTTATGGCCATGTCGGCAAAACGAAATTTCACTACATGTTCGCTTGCACAACTGCTGCTTAACCGTTAAACCAGCTCATATCTCTTGCTATTTAGTTGGTTTGTTTTTTCTCCCAACCCATCCTCAGATGAGGAATCTAGATTACGCACCCAGGACATTTCCAGGAGTCAAAAGATCTATCTTCAGACAACCAGTCAATTGAGGAAAATTGAAAATTTTGTTTATCCTCTTTTCAGGCTCCAACAAAGGCTTAAAGGCCTCAAAGCCAACGCTCGTTGGATGGATTGAGTTATCTTTTCAGCCCCAAGAAAATGGGATTCTCCTTCTTTTGTTAAAGTCCATTCTACCTGTGCAGTTGTCACTTCTTAGGGGGAGAGAAGGTTGATTCCCCTAATTCAAATGTCTAGCATTGCTTCCTGGAGCGGGCATTTCTCCTTTGCCAGCTGTTCTAGGTTGAATTCTTTCAATTCAAAGAGGACTGCTTTTGGTCACTCACTTCCCAGTTCTTTAATAAAAGAGGGCCCTCCCTATGGGTTTACTTCCTGCTAAGTCTCCATTCTTCAGCTGCTGGAGAACATAAGCAACGTTTGGATTTCTAACGTTAATCTGTTTTCCCTTAGTCCTAATAACATCACAAGTATCCCTCCCTATCTTATTTTACTTTATAATTAAAAACTGCATGGATGGGGTTGAAGTCACCATTAAGGTAGATGGAGAGGGCAATTAATTAATTAGTTATTTGATTATTTAAATTCCATCATCTGTCCTACCCATTTCACACCGGCAGAATTACCCCATTGTTGTGCTGGTTGGGAAAAAAAACAATAACGTTACAAATCCAATGCACATACAAACAGACCTGATTGGTGTTCAGTGGTTCATCAAGGTGATGAGACCTCAAGACTTCCTCCAGGTTAAAAGGGTTGGCCACTGATTGTTTACTGCCGCACATATGCTGGGAACGGCACATAAAGGCAGCTAGTAATTCGTTGTTATTAAATAGAGTCTAACTTTTCACACAAGGGGAGCTAGTGTGGCAGTACGTTTGGTACCTAGCAACTTTGCTATGCAAGTACTGATCAAATTAATGCCTTTTTCCACTGGAAAAGTATCTGTACACTTTTTGCCACTACGTGTCTCCCTTCTACTAAATCTGCTGTTCACCCCCTGTTGTCATGCTTTTTCTGTCCCAAGTAACACAGGAGCAGAGAGACAGACTACAGGAAGTTGGGGGGTGTCTATCTAGCCAAGTGTGCTGCTATTTGCTCACCGGCAGCCTGCCTCTCCTAACAGCCAAACATGCAGCAAGGCAGCAGCTCATGTAAGGAAACTGAGCTCTTCCAGCTGCTTAGTTCTGTGTCATGTCTCTTACTGCTATGCAATCCAGACATGACAAAGAACTAAGCATTCAAAATCAGGCTTTTGCTTTTCTATACAGTGCATGTAGGGAAGTGTGGGAATCAAAGTCTTTTCTTTTTAATGTCTATTAGACTAACATGTAAGAGACAGGTCCCCGGCTATGGAGACAGCAGAAAATAGCGGAGCAGCAGCTGCAGAAATAGGGGGCATTGGACAGGGAAAATGTATCTGACAGCAGTAAGATGAGGCTCTTCTGGCACAGAGTTGTTGGGCAATGAGGAAGCAGCATAGTTTGCAGTTTTTGGTGACGGTTCAGGTACGCTTTAAGCCATTGGTGCGAGTCTAACATGCGTACTTCTTGTTTATTAGCAGTTTCTCCTACCTCCAGGCCCATGCCATTGTTCCAAAAGGGACGCTGTTGCAGGGTCGTAACAGCCATCTCGTCTGTCACCGTTTCCTCGTTAGTATAGTGGTAAGTATCCCCGCCTGTCACGCGGGAGACCGGGGTTCGATTCCCCGACGGGGAGGCCTTGCATTTTCTTAGTATAAACGGCCATGTTAAGAAAGGAAGAGAAAATATTAAAAGCCTAATAGAAAATTATTCAAGAAACCTCTAGAAATGAACCATTGCATTTACTCACTGTGCCCTGCATGTCGGCAGTTCCCGGCCGGTTAGCTCAGTTGGTTAGAGCGTGGTGCTAATAACGCCAAGGTCGCGGGTTCGATCCCCGTACGGGCCAATCTGTTTTTTACCTCTATGTAGTAAAGGTGGTTTGACAAGTAAAATTCTGCTTACATGTAATGTAGCAAATGACGGGATC
>ONZH01004420.1:0-117069 GCA_900303285.1 Rhinella marina | reverse complement strand
TCTCCCTCAAACACAAACTTCAGAGGACACCAGAGACGAAAGAACATTTCTTTGCCTTCACGGAAAGAATATTCCATAACAAACATGCAGAAATGGCACCCGCGCACCAAGACTCAGAGGAGTGTTGGTACTTACCCATATTCGGCGTTTATCATCCTAAAAAAACAGGGCAGATAAGAGTAGTATTCACCTCGAGCGCCAGGTATGAAGGCGTCTCGCTAAACAATGTCTTACTGTCTGGTCCAGACTTCAACAGATTTCTGGAAGTACTTCTCCGCTTCTGCAGAGATTCCGTAGCATTTATGGCCGACATACAACAGATGTTCCACTGCTTCCTCGTCAAGGAGAAACATGGAAACTACCTGAGATTCTTCTGGTACCGCAACAACGACCTCAATGAAGACATTGTAGAGTACTGAATGAGAGTGCACATCTACGGAAACAGTCCTTCCCCTGCAGTTGCTATCTATGGTCTCAGACATTCAGCCCGAGAGGGTGAAGCAAAGTATGTCAGATCCTTTGTGGAAATGGATTTCTATGTGGACGACTGCTTGAAATCTACACCCATGAACGAGACCGCAATCAGTCTCCTGAAAAGAGCTCAAGAAATGCTCCTGAAAAGAGCTCAAGAAATGCTCGCGCTAATCTAGTTTGAGGTTGCACAATATCGCCTCCAACAGTCGTGAGTTAATGGAGGCCTTCTCACCCCAAGACCATTCAAGTGATCTAAAAGACTTGGATCTTATCACTGACTCCCTTCCCATGCAGTGGAGCCTTGGTTTGCTCTGGGATTTAAAGGCAGACACATTTACCTTACAAATCAGCAAGGGAGAAAAGCCTTTCACACGCAGAGGAGTCCTGTCCACCATAAATAGCTTATATGATCCTATGGGATTCGTAGCACCTGTTACCATCCAAGGTAAAATGATGTTAAGAGACTTCACCACAGAGACGTCTGATTGGGATAATCCACTTCCCATGGAGAAAAAAAGACCTGTGGACAGGTTGGAGGAAGTCTCTCGAAACTTTGTCCAGCCTCCATGTGGCAGGACCATATGCTTCCGTGCCATCGACTGAAGTCAAGATGCAAAGACTGTATATCTTCTGTGATGCTTCAGTCAAAGCAATTGCAGCCGTAGCATACCTAAAGACCATAGACATCAAAGAACAATTCCATATAGAATTTGTCATAAGCCAGAACAAACTGGCGCCACTCCGCGAGCACACAATTCCCAGACTGGAGCTCTGTGCTGCTGTGCTTGCAGTAGAGTTGGCTGAACTTATAACATCAGGAATGAATCTGGAAATCGAGGAAGTCAAGTTCTACAGACAGCAAGGTAGTCCTACGATATATTTGCAACAAAACCAGATGCTTTTATGTTTATGTCAGCAATCGGGTGCTAAGGATCAGGAGATCCACTTGTTCTAAACAGTGGCACTATGTTCCTACACACCATAATCCTGCGGACCACGTAACTAGATCTGTTGCAGCGAGCCACCTTAAGGATACAAAATGGTTTATGGGTCCTGCATTCCAGTACTGTTCAACGTCTTGCAGCATTGGACCTGACATGTTTGAATTGGTAGACCCAGATGCTGATGTAGAAATCCGACCTGAAGTATCTGTTCTATGTACGGTGACATCGGACCATCAACTCAAATCCCATTGTTTTAACAGGTTCTCCACCTGGATGTCACTCGTTCGTGTTATAGCCTGTATAGTTCATATAGCTCAGTCTTACAAGTTGACATTACCTGTGAGTTGGAATCCCTGCAAAGGTTGGCACCACTGCAAACACGCCTTTACCACTGCTAACCTGGAAAAGTCCAAGAACATAATAATTCACACTATACAACGTAAATGTTATGCTAAAGAAATAGACTACCTCAGCAAGGGCCAAACAGTCTCCATGAAGCTTTGAAGAAGCTTGATCCCATCCTTGACCAAATGGGTTGCTAAGAATAGGAGGTCGTCTTCAAGAAGCCAAAGTGGAATTTGTGGAGAAACATCCTGTAATAATTCCCGGACATCATCACGTCACAACTCTGCTTGTGCAGCACCACCATGTTCAAGTGAAACATCAGGGCCGATTATTTACTGAAGGGAATCCACGAGCTGCCGGACTATGGATAGTTGGAGCAAAGAGGTGTGTGAGCAAGCTCATCTTCAACTGCGTTACCTGTCGCAAACTTTGTGGTATGTTCCAGAACCCGAAGATGGCCAGTCCCCCAACTGAGAGGCTCAGTGCAGATCCTGCTTTCACCAACGTGGGTCTGGACGTATTCGGTCCTTGGTCAGTGGCTACACGGTACACTAGAGGTATTCACGCCAGTGCAAAGCGCTGGGCGGTCATGTTCACTTGTATGTCCAGCAGAGCTTTCCATATAGAAGTGATCGAATCTATGGACACCAAGTTTCATAAACGCACTTCAACTTTTGTCATCAGAGGGCCCCTGAAACATATTCGTTCGGACAGAGGCACAAATTTTGTTGGGGCAGTGAAAGAACTTCAAATTCCTTCCAACTTGGAAACTACCAATGTGGAAAGATACTTAAACGAACAAGGATGCACCTGGACCTTTAATCCACTTCATTCTTCTCACATGGGAGGCGCCTGGGAAAGGATGATAGGGATAGCAAGAAAAATCTTGGATTCTATCTTCTTGCAAGTGGGGAGTACAAGACTCACACATGAAAGTTTCAGCTATCATGAATGCAAGACAGGTGACTACCCTTTCCAACGACCCTGAAGATTTGACCATCCTCACTCCTGCCATGTTACTCATGCAGAAGACCAGCACCCCAAGTGCTCCTCTTGGAGAATTCAGTGATAAAGATCTCTACAGACAACAATGGAGGCAGGTGCAAAGTTTTTCTAATGCCTTCTGGGACAGGTGGAGGAAGCAGTATATCTCTACCTTACAATCAAGGAGGAACTAAAACTAACAAACCGAACATCAGACCTGGGGATGTCGTGCTCATGAAAGACAGCCAGTTGCAAGGAATGAGTGGCCACTGGACCTCATCACCAACACATTCCCAAGGGAGGATGGGAACGTATGCAAGGCCGAGGTCAAAGTGTGGAAGCTTGGGGAGTTCAGGCTATTCCTCAGGCCAGTGGCGGAACTTGTTTTGTTGTTTCACCAAAGAGCCCTAGCAGTGGCATCTGTTGACGCCAGAGGGTTAGGGAATCATTACAATTCACTTTCTGAATTGAAAAAATGCAATTCTGCCTCAGTATTATGGATTTTGTTTTTATGGTGCTCACTTTGCAGTAAAACTGACCTGTTACCTTCATTCTCCAGGTCAGTATGATTAAGACGACAACACATTTATATAGTTAGCTTTTCTTAATTTCAATACAAAAATAACCTTTGGAAAAATGTTAGATTACACATCCCGGTAATCTGTTTTTTTTGAGCCTATGACAGCACCCCTGGAGAGACTGCCTCCTCCTTAGGACAGGAAACAGATCATCGCATCGCTTTAAAAGAGGAACCACCCCCATCATCTCCAGTCTTTCTTCAAGAACTAAGGAAACAGATCTCATGCAACAAAAAAGTACAATCCTAAGCACTAGACCCTCATATACAAAATCCATAATATATTTTTCTAGGCTATGTGAAAAATAAACGTATCCAGGAATTATCCCACGGGAGCCCGACTGCAGCTGAGATGACGCGGCCTGCTCCCTCAACCTCGGGCGACGGAGCCGCGCTTCTTCTCCCTCCAGGCCCTCCTGCAAGCCTGCCTCTCACCCACCTGCCTCCTGCTGTGACGGATGGCCATGCCGGGACCCTGCTGCAGCACCAGCTACAGGCAAGTCCCCTCCTCATATCTCCTCCCGAATCTCCTCCAGCTCCCTTGCCTCATCCTGTAGCCGGCTCTCCTGGAGGCTCCATGCTAAGGCCCACTGCCCAGGCCTTTGAGCCTCATCACCTGCCTCCAGCGTCTGGCCAGCAATCCCCACCAGTACACTCTGCCCTAATCCCACCGTTACAGCCTTACAACGCTGGGGCTCATAGCACAAACCGTCCAGAACCCACGGGCGTCCTGGTGCCCCCATTAACCGATCCCCGGCGTGGCGACCAAGTGAGGGGTCCCCTCTCCCCTCCTCTCCAACGCCCTGACCCCTCTCAAAGGCCATCAGACACCCATCGTCTCCTGCAGGGGTCCCTGGACCAGACCACCATGTCCCACATGCTCCGGTTCCGCCTCTGGACCCACTTCGGCAAATTACATCTGTCACTGGTGATGAGGCTAGACCGCCCACTCTTGCCGACCTACGCATGTTGTTGTGTTCACTACCTTCTAAAGAGGACTTTTCTGCCTTTGCGTGATACCTGAACTTTCTTTTTGCCTCCTCTCTTTGCCCCCCCCTTTTTTTTTTGCTACTTGTCAAAGCTGCCCTGCTGTTACGTAATTCCCTTACTCTGGCAGTGTGTTTAGCCGACCCAGTCACTTACACATTTTGTCCTTTTCTACGAGGATGGCCGCTGGGCCTCTGCTTCCTGGCTGTCAGTTAAACCACATAGGATGAGACACTCCCTTGAGGGCACTTCCCTCCCGAGCGATTGTCTCTTTGGACCCGTTGGTCCAACACACTCTCATCTTTAATTTCTCCTACCTCAAGAGAACCCTCTCCACTCCCTCCGCTACTCCCAGGTTTACCCTCTTTTTTCCCTTCCCTCCCTCCCCCCTTCTTAAGCTTTAAAGTTTTTATCCCCCCCCCCTCTCTACCACCCCCTTTTTTTTTTCTTTTTCCTTCTCTCTCCCCTTTCCTATCCGTTGCTTCCTTTCCTCCTTTTTTCTCTCCATTTTTCTTTTCATCTTACAGGGCTCCCTGACTGCTGACCGATGTCCTCTCTCAAAATCGCCTCATTTAATGCCAAGGGCCTAAACTCTCCTCAAAAGCGGAACCAGGTGCTCTATCACTTCCATAGACAGAAGGTACACATTGTTTGTTTTCAGGAAACACATTTTAAAGAGGGCTCTACTCCACTATTTCGTCACCGCCACTACACGACCTGGTATGTAGCTAACAACCAACTTAACAAAACCAAGGAGGTCGCCATAGCGATCCACAAATCCTTGCCTTTCCAGTTGCTAGACTGTGTAGTGGATGACGAAGCTAGATACTTAATACTTTCCATCAATATTGGAGGGCGGGCATTTACGGTTCTAAATGTATATGCCCCGAATCAGGTCACCTTTTTGGTCGACTTAGTCGACAAGGTCCTTCCCTTACTGAAAGGCTCTGTGATCCTCTGCGGGGACCCGAATCTCACTCTCGACCCCACTATGGACAACTCGTCTGGGAGAGCGTCCATATCTTATGGCGCAATTAAAAGAGTTAAAAAAGCCTTTACACAACTGCAACTCTGTGACCCTTGGCGCATACAACGTATCAACATCCTGCTGATAGGGATTATTCTTATTACTCGCCCCCACACTCCTAGCAGGATAGATTACATTCTTCTCCAACACCATGCCCTTACATGGCTGGACTCCACGCATATAGGATCCATTTTGTGGTCAGACCACGCCCCAGTCTATTGCTCCCTACAACTCCCCTTTCTATGCAAATCTGAATGGTTCTGGAGACTTAATGAATCTCTCCTACTGGACCCAGTGTGCTCAGCAGAGGTGTCTCAGACAATATCGGACTTTCTTGTTACTCACCAAACTGAAACCACATCCCTACCTACACAATGGGAAGCCCTTAAGTGTGTTATCCGGGGCGTTCTGATCAAGAATGGGACAAGACTTAAAAGGGAAAAGGCCCACAACCTTTCTGCTGCGCTCCGTAAAGTATCTTTCTTGGAGCTGGCTCACAAACGTGCACATTCTCAAGCCACCCTTCGAGATTTACAGGAAGCTCGTCTGGGGGCCAAACGCCTTTTGGATCGCTCTTATCAAAAAATTACCCAAAAGTGTTGTAGCACCTTCTACGAGTTTGGCAATAAAAGTGGGCGTATATTAGCTAGAGCTCTGAGGGGGCGAATAGCAGCATCTCACATCCTAATCATTAAAACCCCGCAAGGTCCCTCCGTACATACTACTCCAGAAATTGCGGCTACTTTCCATTCCTTCTACTCTGCTTTGTATAACCTGCCGACCCCCTCCAACCCGGTGCACACACCACTGTCTTCTTCCTCAAGTCTCACTGCAGACCAATCCGCTTCTTTAGAGCTCCCCTTTACTATTGAAGAGCTACACGCGGTAATTAAGTCTCTCCCAGGGGGTAACAGCCCGGGTCCGGACGGTTTCACGGCACGGTTTTACAAGGAATTTTCAGACAAACTATCGCCTTTTCTCCTTCAGGTCTTTAATGTAGTGGGACCTGGACTCCCTTTCCCGGCACAGACTTCAGAAGCACACATATTGGTTATACCAAAGCCAAATAAAGATCCTCAGGTATGCGCAAGCTACCGCCCTATATCTCTTCTGAATGTTGACCAAACTGAATGCCAAACCGATTTAATGCTTTCCTCCACTTTCTGATTCATACGGATCAGGTGGGTTTTGTGCCGGGGAGGAAGGCCAAGAATAACACCCTTAAAACGTTAGATATCATACACTATGCTAAGACACATAAGATACCCCTCATGATTCTCATGATTTGATCGTGTATCGTGGTCCTTCTTGAGAGCTACTCTGGCACATATTGGTATTGGTCCTTGGTTCCTATCTAAAATACTTACCCTATACCAATCTCCGTCTGCAAGGTTAAAAATTAATGGGACCCTTTCGGCTTCTTTTGCCATTCACAATGGCACCCGTCAGGGCTGTCCCCTATCTCCTTTGCTATATGCCCTGATTATGGAAACCTTTTGGCGGCGATACGGGACAACCCAAATATACGAGGCATACAGATAGGCAGTAGGGAATATAAATGTGCGGCCTTTGCAGATGACCTTTTACTATATGTAACCAACCCCAGAATTACCCTACCCTGTCTCCAGACGGAGCTCTCTGGATTTGGGGCGTGGACTAATTTCAAGGTAAATATGGCCAAATCCCAGGCCCTCAACGTCTCTTTGGACCAGGACCTAGTGCATTCTCTAAAAACCTCCTTCCCCTTTAGCTGGCCCACTGGAGGGATTACTTACCTTGGAATTAGAATTCGTTCCCCTTTGTCCCAGCTGTTCCATGACAACTTTGCCCCATTACTGGCCCAGTTGGAGAGAGATTTGGACGCGTGGCACCGTAGGGAATTCTCGTGGTTAGGGAGGATAAGTATATTGAAAATGAATGTTCTACCCAAAATACTCTACCTCCTGCAGACCATCCCCATTCGATTCCCACTTTCTTTCTGGACCAAGCTGCGCAGGTGCTTTTTGAAATTCGTCTGGTCCCCAGGTAGAGATAGGATTAAGTGTGACATATTGACTCGTCGAAGGTGGGGTTGGCTTACCGGATTGCTGACTATATTTCCATGCTACTGCTTACGCTCATCTCCTTGACATGTGTCACACATACTCCCAAAAGGCTTGGGTATTAATAGCTAGGGACCTATCTCCCTGCTCGTTATCAGCTCTTCCATGGTTGTGGGAAGTCCCGGCCTCTATGCTCTCTACACTTTTATTTACTTCCTTCCATACCCTGGCTGCCATTAGGACTATATGTGTGGAGTCCTCCCTCATAGATCCAAAAGGACCCCTTACCCCAGTAACGGATAATCCCTCATTTCCTCCGGGATCTTCGGGCAATCACTTTTTGACAGGCACTAAAACCTCACCACTTCGCTTTGTCAACTCATTTCAAATGGTGCTATTAAGCCCCTACCTGACATTATGGGCGCTATTCCCCCCTCCTAAAAGAACTCATTTGAGCACATACAACTTCAACACTTTCATGCCTCCATACGAACAACGTATGATTTAACTACAAACCTAACGGCCTTTGAGCATGCTTGTCTTGTACCCTTGGCGATTTTTCGTGACATTTCCTATATCTATAAATTACTCCTGGATCAGAGAATATCCCTACCATTACCGTTTTGCTCACAATGGGAGCGAGACCTGAGCCTCACTCTGTCCCCCTCCCAGTGGCGTAAGTGCTTCACACTCACACATAGGGCGATAATAGCCAAAAAAGCACAGGAGACTAGTTATAAAATCTTCTCCAGGTGGTACAGAGTACCCACCCTGCTTCATAAATGGTATACGTCAGTTACAGACAGGTGTTGGCGCTGTGGATCTGCTGAAGGCACCTTGCTGCATATCTGATGGCATTGTCCAACCTTGAGGCCATTCTGGGATTCGGTACATAGAGCGATCTAAAAAAATCACTGGTTTTCTAATGCCTAACTCTCCCGAAGCATTTCTCCTGTTTGTTTTTGATCTAAACATTCCAGCATACAAAAAGTCCCTGCTAAAATATCTCATTCAGGCTGCAAAAGCAGTAATTCCACGTCGTTGGAAGTCACAGACCCCTCCCACCTTGGAGGAATGGTTCGAGGAGGTTACGCTTTACCAAAGATTGGAAGAACTTATTGCCCCCAAGAACTATACGTTCTTTCTGAAGGTCTGGGAACCCTGTGAGGAGTTTGAGAGCTCTGGAGCCTATAGAGCGCTTTAAAAGCTCCTGAACTTGTTATGTACTACCATCGCAGTCATTCTCCATGGACCTAGTTGGGCCTCCTCTTTCTTATCTCTCAACTGCACACCTGTACTCTACTTCTTCCCTGAATCTACACCTCTTTCCACCGCTACCCTCCCAAGCCCCCCTCCCCCCCCCTTTTTTTCCCCCCAGATTATTATGAGTAGTTGTTTGGATTCGCACAGAACAGTTATTGTTAGTGTCCCAGACTTAGTTTCGCTTCATAATCGATTACACTGTTATTTATGTGTATCTACGTATTTAGACGTATTTGGCCACTCTTTGTTTTTTTCCTTTCAAGACATAACCAAACGCATTGATATTGATATGCTTGTTACCATGTTGCCTTTATTCTTGCTTGTACGCATTTAAAGAAATGTTTATAAAACACAATAAAACTTTAAATATGAAAAAAAAAAGAAAACCGATTACCGGTAAGTGTAATCTAATATTTCTCTCCTCGTCTATGACAGCACCCCTGGAGAATAGGCTAGAATAACTAGGGGGGACTACGGCCTGGAGCACCTTACGGCCAAAGGATAGGCCGTCATTTGAAGGTAACTGAAGCCTATAGTGTTTGAAAAAAGTATGAGGTGAACTTCATGTAGCAGCCTTGCAAATCTGTTCCAGCGAGGCAGAGGCTCTCTCCGCCCAAGAAGCAGAGACGGATCTGGTAGAGTGAGCCCCAAACCCCGCTGGAGGATCAACACCCCTAGCGGTGTAAGCCAACGATATAGACTGCCTGATCCACCTAGCAACTGACTGAGAGGAGGCAGAAGACCCTTTCTTGGGACCTTGAAACAAAACTAAGACAGGAGGAGGATCTCCAGGAAGAAATGACCTAAAGATATTGAATCAAACATCTTCTAACAGCAAGACAATGAAACTTTCTTTTTTTGTCATTTTTTGGGGAAGCACAAAACCACCTCCTGGGATCTATGTAAACTAGATGAAACTTTTGGCAAAAAAGAAGGGGGAAAAGACCCGGTCCTCCGAGATTACCAAATAAGGTGGGTCAATTGAAAGGGCAGAAATTTCACTAACCCTTCTGGCTGAGGTGATAGCCAGAAGGAAAGTGAGTTTCAAAGACAAGAGTTTAATAGAAATCTTGTCTATAGGTTCAAAAGGATCCACCATAAGGGCAGTGAGAACCAAGTTTAAATCTCATGGAGGAACCCTGGACCTACAGACTAGAGACATCTTGGAAACAGCTGTAATGAATCTCTTAACCCATGGATGACTGGCTAACTTGAATTCAAATAGGGCACTTAAAGCAGAAATCTGGACCTTTAAGGTGCTGGGCCTAAGTTTCTTTTTCCATCCCTCCTGCAGGAATTCCAATACTAGAGGGATGTTCGGGGTGTCCAGAACGTCAATCGGTCTATTTGAAAATCTGCAGAAGGCTCTCCAGACTCTCAAATAGATTTCAGATGTCACCTTTTTACGACTTGCTAATAAGATAGCAATTACCTCTTCAGAGAGGCCTCTACTTTTAAAGATGTTCCTCTCAATAGCCAGGCAGTCAGATGCAGATTCGCCACATCTGGGTGGACTACCGGACCTTGAGAGAGAAAACCCTGAATCTCTGGAAGAACCCACGGGGTAGCCACTGACATCCTGCGAAGCCAAGAAAACCAGACCCTTCTCGGCCAGAAGGGAGCTATTACTATCACCGAGGCACAATCTTCCCGAATCTTTTTTAGGACTCTCGGTAGAAGTTTTAGTGGGGGGAAAGCATAAAGAAGACCCCTCCTCCAGGACTGGGCGAAAGCATCCACTGCTAACGGGAAGTCCTGCGGGGAAAGGGTGAAGAAACCCTCCACTTTCCTGTTTAGTCTGGTGGCAAACAGGTTTATGGACGGCAAAGCCCAGCAGCTGGCAATCTGGTCGAAGATCATCTGATCTAGGTACCATTCCTCCTGACAAAGGCGGTGACGGCTCAGGTAATCTGCCTTCATGTTGTCCCTGCCCCTCAGGTGTACTGCTGAGAGAGAAGCTAGGGAGCTTTCCGCAAAACTGAAAATTCTGTGACTGAGGACCATAACGTTTTGTGATCTGGTGCCTCCCTGCCTGTTGATATAGGCAACCGCAGTCTGAATAAATTCTGACGTTCTTTCCCTCCAATGTTGGAAACTCTGCAAAAGGGCTAACAGAATAGCTTTTAACTCTTTGAAGTTGTGTGACTGGTTTCTGGTGGAGACGTCCCAGACTCCCTGAAGTAGAGCAGACCCAAGGTGAGCACCCCAGCCCGAGGGACTGGCATCCGTGGTCAGGGAGAGAACATCTTTCCTGTCCCACGGAACCCCCTTCTCTAGATTTCGAAGGTCCAACCGCCATTCCAGAGATACAAGGGTCTGAGGGGAAAGGGTGAATTCTCAATCTAGAGAAAGGAGGCTCTTGTCCCAAACCTCCAGAATCTGAAATTGTAGGACTCTTGAATGATATTGGGCCCATTCTACTCCTGGAATGGCTGCCGTCAAAAGACCCAGCACTGACATTGCCAATATTAAGGAAACTGATCTGAGAGAATGCAAAAGCTGAACTCTCTCCCTGATCAGTAGTACCTTCTGAGGGGGTAACAGACACATCTGGAGCTTTGAGTCTAAAATCATCCCTAGAAAGTTGCATCTTTGGGATGGGACTAGACAGGACTTCTCTAAATTTATTTCCCAGCCTAAGCCCTGAAATACTTCTATCAGCCAGGAAATCTGATCTCTGAGGGACTGGGCTGACTGGGCTATGAGCAGGAAATCGTCCAAGTATGTAACCACTATCACATCCTTCTTTCTGACATGGGCCATCATCTCAGACACTATCTTCGTAAATACCCTGGGGGCCCGAAACTGAAAATGGAGTATCTGTGACTATCTGTACTGCAAACCTCAAAAACCTCTGGTGGTCTGGGTGGATTGGGACATGGTAATAAGCATCCCGGAGATCTATCGTGGCCATGAAACACTGGGGAAACAGATCGTTTAGAGTGGACTCCATACGAAATTTCTCGTAGACCAGACTCTGATTCAAGCATTTCAGATTTATTATCGTGTGAAAAGAGCCTTTTGGCTTTTTTTTTTTTACCAAAAACAGAGTGGAGTAAAATCCCCTCCCTCTTTCTAGGATCGGGACCCTTCAACAATACTCTCTTTTGAAGTAGGGAATCTATTTCTGAGAGCAGAGCAGACTGTCTTAGGGGATCTGAACTGAAGTCTGTGACCACAAATCTTTCTCCCGGAGTGGTTTGGAATTTTAACTTTAGACCCTCTCCTATAATTGACAGAATCCACTCGCTGTTGGAGATCATCCGCCACTGAGGAGCGAACAGGGACAAACGACCTCCAACAGGAGACCTAGCGTCATTGGGCTTGCTTCTTTGTGGCCTTGGTGCTGGAAAAAAGAAACCCTTTAGATTTTTTAGATCCTCCTGAAAACTGCTTAGATCTTTCATTACCTCTAAATTTTTCCCTATTAAATCTAGGCCTAAATGACTTTCTAGGGGCTTGCTGGCTAGAGGTAGGGAAGCTCTTTTTTTCTATCAGAGGCCTTCTCCAATAAGTCACTTAATACCGGGCCAAAAATAAACTGTCCCTCACAAGGGATTGCATAAAGCTTAGCTTTAGAGCTGACATCACCGCTCCAATTTTTTAACCAAATGGCCCTACGGGCGGAATTAGACAGAGCCGAGGCTCTAGCAGACAACCTTAAAGAATCCGCTGAGGCATCAGCTAAAAAAATTTAAAGCATTATGAATAGTTCGCAAGGAGGCTAAAAGCTGATCTCTGGGGGTACCACCCCTTATATGGGCCTCAAGCTCCTCCATCCACACCCTAAGAGATCTAGCAACCGATGTGGCAGCAATGGCAGGGTTGAATGCTGCTGCTGAGGCCTCCCAGTTCCCAGTCCCCTTTTTAAATAAATGTCCACTCTCTTGTCCATAGGGTCTTTGAGGGAACCCATATAATCGAATGGTAGGGCAGCTTTTTCAGACATCTTCACTATGGGCGCGTCTAATTTTGGAGCTCTGTCCCAAGAGGAAGACACCTCTTAGTCAAACGGGTATTTACACTTGACCAAAGCTGGGATAAAGAATTTCCTATCTGGTTTCTTCCATTCTTTTGAAATCACAGCCTGAATATTTTTGTGTACATCAAACACCTTTTTCTTTCTGGGACCTAGCCCCTCAAACAGAGTATTGTACTGTCTGAGACGTCTTCTGATCCTCCAACCCCATAGTAACCCGTACTTTTACCAGTGAATTAATGCCTTCTGATTGAAATAAAGGCTTCCCCGCAAACTCGTCATCAGGAGAATCCGCAGAGGAAGCACATTCACCCTCTTCTTCCAAACCAGATAAGACTTCACTATCACTGGATGGGGCAGCAGAGGTGGCAGCGGACGTACTAGGACGACCTTTAACTAATCCGCTAACTGACTCCTTGACCTCCTCCCGAATCATCTGCTTGATATTTTCCATCAGGAAAGGGGTCTCATCCTCCATCAACTTGTTCATATAATACTGGCATAATGGTTTAGTCCAGGCAGAGGGAAGCCTTTTCTTACATACAGCACAGCCCCTTTCTTTAGATCTGGAGATCTTCTTAGAAACCTCCTTAAGGACCTGAACATAGAGATTTAACCCCATAAGTAACACATATATAAGTGAATATTGGAGGTTCACCCCTCGTACCACACCAGATACCAGCTCATTGGTGTTTTCAGTGGCTTCAGCGCGCTGTGACTGCTCCATGTTCAGCTGCACAATAGGGCACAAAGGAGAATCTGCTCCGAAGGCACGCCGGCCTGAGCAGGGAGCTGGCTGGGTTCAAATAATGCGCGTGTTTTAAGCCCCGCCCCTTCTGGCACCCCGAAACGTACTTCCTCCTGCCGCCTCCAGCAAGATAGTGCGAGGCGGCCGGCATGTAGAACACGGCCCACAGAGGCCGCAGCCACAGGAGAAGCCCGGAAACCCCTCCTTCAGGCTGGGAAGGAGCCGGGAGAAGACGGTAGATGCCCCAGACTTGTCTGCAGCAGCTCCTCCAGGAGACTTACGCCACACGAGGTAACCCTCAAGCCACCATGTAGGCCCGGGCCTCCGCAGCTCCAAACCTTGCAGAATCCCTGGCGATGCCGACATCCCACTGTCCCTTAGGAAAGGAAACAGAACTGGAGATGATGGGGTTGGTTCATCTTTTAAAGCGATGCCGATGATCTGTTTCCTGTCCTGAGGAGGCGGTCTCTCCAGGGGTGCTGTCATAGGCGAGGAAAGAAAGTTCAGTTTCTTTTTATTGCCATATTCTGACCCCCATAAATTTCCTATCATTATGCCTACGTAACCCTAGATGACGATAAGAAGCAATTATTAGATTATTTCACCCTTACATTGCAATGAATTGTCATTGCAGATTTACTATGTTCTTATTAAAGGGAACCTGTCAACTCAAAAACACATATAAAACAGCCAGCATTTCCTTATAGTAGCCCCCAGCCTGTTATAAATCATGTCTTTGATCCGGTAATTTGATACTCCATACTTGAGAAAAACAATGTTTTAAAGGCTATGGACACCTTTGTGCACTAACAATCAATAACCCCAAATAAGGCTCCATTCACACGTCCTGTTTTTCTTTCCTGATTCGATCCTGATTTTTTCAGGACCCATTGAAATAAATGGATCCAGATCAGGATCAGGATCGAATCAGGAAAGAAAAAAAGGACGTGTGAATGGAGCCTAATGCAGAACATAATAAAATTGCACTTGTTAGTTTACTGGTATCAGCTTTGCTTCACATGCACTCAGAAATGCTCTTCTATGATTTTTGCACATTGCTGTCTTCTCCTGAGAAGCTCTGTGGGCGTTCCTGTTGATTTCACATGCACCAGCACAAGCTCTGCTGACCTGCCCCCATATCCTGTTAGAAGCTGCTAGCTGTGCTGGGTAACACACAGTATATGCTGCTTGAACTTGCAAGTAACTTAGTAGTAAGATTTCATTCCAATCAACAGCGTGAGTCTTACAGTATGCTACAGCCGATAATCAGCAGATCTAGTTCTTACTTTCCATTCTGTAGAAAGTCCATTATTTGTACATAATAGATATTTCTGCAGATATCCATAGTCAGAACCATGGTGTTATAAGCAGGATATAGATCTCATTACGGACAGCTCAACTCTCACTACATGCACTCTCTTCTGAATACAGTATGTGTGTGCGCTCTCTTCCGAATACAGTATTGTGTGCAGTCCGCACAGTGAGCGGTCACTTCTCCCACACAGATTAGTACAGTGACGACACACAATGCTCTGTACAAGAGGGGCGGGGATTATCAAAACTGGTGTAACGTAGAACTGGCTTAGTTGCCCATAGCAACCAGATTCCTCCTTTAATTTTCCAATAAAGTTGTGAAAAATGAAAGGTGAAATCTGATTGTTTGCTAGGGGCAACTAAGCGGGTTCTACTTTACACCATTTTGATAAATGACTATATATATATATATATATATATATGTATATATATATATATATATATATATATCTTAATAATATAAAAATGAGTTTCTGTCTGTCTGTCTGTCTGTCTGTTCTCTATGCGCGACCAAACTACTGGACCGATTTTCACCAAATTCGGCACACAGGTACATCAGGTGTCCGGGAAGGTTTTAGACCAGGTCTCATCTCTCTAGGACATACCGTTCCTGAGATATTCCCAAAATATGATCTCCATTAGCCAACATTACAACTGGGAACTTTGATTTTAAACTCCAACTGCCATTCTCTGCAAAGGCACACACAGGGAGGGAGTTTCCATAACAACCAGGTAATTATCAGCAGCTGAGGATCTCATCCATTTCTATTCACTGACACTGTTAAAGGTATTCCGGTTACCATAAATATAACTTATGTTTTTTTCTATTACTACAGTTCAGTAGTAATAAAAGATGTTTTCCTCCACTGCTGTCTATTGCGTGGGCTCATAAATAAGCATGGTATTGACCTTTAATTCAGGCCACCCTAAAAGAAGTACTAAAAACCCCCGCCCCAGGTCTCACTAAGCCACACCCCCGACTCCATCAGGCCACACCCCCTTTCACTCCGCAGCCAACAGAGATTGAAAAAATAAAGGTAAAAATCAACTTCTGTCAGCTGCAGGGATGGGTGGGAGGTTGACTTTCTTTCTGCAACAACACACACAAACATTAAATAAAATAGATTAAATCCACCCATGCGAAGCGTCTTGCTAATCCACGCCCCCTCCCACTCCGCAGCCAACGGGAATTGAAAAAATGAAGGTAAAAATAAACTTCTGTTTGCTGCAGGGGTGGGAGGGTGAATTTCTCTCTGCAACGACACACAAAAATTTTAGATAAAATAGACTAATTATAGACTACAACTGTTCGAATCTTCTTGCTAAGTCATCCCCCAACTCTGTCAGACCACGCCCCCTCCCACTCTGCAGCCATTCTGCAACGACACACAGAAACATTAAATGAAATAGATTAAATCACCTATGCGAAGCGCTTTGCTAAGCCACACCCACAACTCTGTCAGGTCATGCCCCCTCCCACTCCGCAGCCAACAGGGATTGAAAGAATGAAGGGAAAAATAAACTTCTGTCAGCTGCAGGGGTGGGAGGGTGAATTTCTCTCTGCAATGACGCACAAAATTTTAGATGAAATAGACTAATTTCAGACTACAACCGTTCGAAGCATCTTGATAATCCACACCCCCAACTCTGCCAGGTCACGCCCCCTCCCACTCCGCAGGGAACGGGGATTGAAAAAAATCAGCTGCAGGGGTGGGAGGGTGAATTTCTCTCTGCAACGACACACAAAAATCGTAGATGAAATTGACTAATTTTAGACTACGACCATTCAGTACTAATAAAAGATGTTTTTTCCACTGCTACCCATTGCGGGTCCCCATAAATTACCATGTCATCGACCTGTAATTCATGCCACTCTGACCCCCGCCCCAGATCTCGCGAAACCACGCTCCGACTCTGTCAGGCCACGCCCCCTCCCACTCCGCAGCCAACGGGGATTGAAAAAATGAAGGTAAAAATCAACTTCTGTCAGCTACATTGACCTTTTCTCTGCAACGACACACAGAAACATTAAATAAATAGATGAAATATACCCAGGCGAAGCCGGGTCTTTCTGCTAGTATATATATATATGACAGCGCTCTCAAACACTTTATTTACCCCTGTGGTCGCAATGTTTTGAACTCATTCACAGAGTCTTTTTTCAAGCTATGAGCTGAAATGTTGTGACTAGTGTTTCAAGTTCGATGTACAAGGTTCAGGTTATCTAAAAATTCCGTTATGGATTGCGCTACCACGGACCATAAGGGTCCATTCACACGTCTGCAACTGTTTTGCGGTCCGCACATGGCCGGGACTATAGAAATGCCTATTCTTATCTGTGGCTGTGGACAAGAACAGGACATGTTCTATTATTTTCCGGGATTGGGGAACGGAAGTGCAGATGCGGACAGCACATGGTGTGCTGTCTGCATCTTTTGTGGCCCCATTGAAAATTGTGGAACAGATGCGGACCCATTATGCAGGCATTTGAATGGACCGTTAGTTCTGTGGTAGCGGAATCCATAACAGAATTCTGACATAACCTGAACCTTGTACGCCAAACTTGAAACACAAGTTCACTCATCCCTAGTTGCGACCAGAGGTGAATAAAGTGTTTTTCTTTTCACTCATTTCTTGTGAGAGTGCTGCCATTTTTTAAATTCTTGTCCTGGATTTGTTGCCGGATTCATTGGCCTGCTCCTCCGTATTTATATTTGGCCTGATGTATGCCATTGTTTATAAATCTTTTGCTACAGGTAGTTGTGCGTTGGCGGTGTGTATATATATATATCACTCTTTTTGTGAGGCAAGGTAACCAAAAAATGGCTGTTCTGGCACAGTTTTTGTTTTTTTTTTTTCAATGTTCACCTGACAGGGTAGGTAATGTGATATTTTTTATAGAGCAGGTCGTAACGACGCAGCGTTACCTAATATGTCTGTTTTTTTAATTTTATTTTGGATTTACACAATAAAAATATTTTTTTTAAAAAATTATGTTTTTGTGTTTCCATTTTCTGAAAGCCATAATTTTTTTATTTTTTGGACGATTGTCTTAGGTGGAGGGTCTCATTTTTTGTGGGATGAGATGTCTGTTTGATTGGTGTAATTTTGGGGCACATATGACTTTTTGATCGCTTGGTATTACACTTTTTGTGATGTAAGGTGACAAAAAATGGCTTTTTTGGCACATTTTTATTTTATTCTTTTACGGTGTTCACCAGATGGGTTGGATCACATGATATTTATATAGAGCAGGTTGTTACAGATGCGGTGATACCTAATATGCGCATTTTTTAAATTTTATTTTACACAATAAAAGCATTTTTGGAAAAAAAATCATGTTTTTGTGTCTCCATTGTCTGAAAGCTATATTTTTTGGGCAATTGTCGTAAGTAGGTTCTCATTTTTTGCGGGATGAGATGACAGTTTCATTGGTACTATTTTGGGGCACATATGACTTTTTGATTGCTTGGTATATATGGTTACATCACTTGATATTTTTATAGAGCAGGTCGTTACAGACACGCCAATACCTAATATGTGCATTTTTAAAGTTTTATTTTGCACAATAAAAGTTGTTTTTTTTTTACATTTTTTTGACCCAGACCAACTTGGTTCTTGCAGATCCAAGGGTCTGAGGCCTCTATAATACACTACAGTACACTGTATATTTTCAATTACACTTAGCCTGATCAGATATACCATAGCAAGCCGGATGCCTGTGAAGGTGTCCGATTGCCATGGTAACCATCAGGACGCTTCCACAGTAGCGCAGCGGCCCGATGGTTAGCCCCTTCCATACAGCGGGCCCTAAGGACCACTGCATGGAAGGGATTAAACGGCCGACATGGGTGCCAGCACCGATGTCGGCCGTTTGAAGTAGATTGTCAGCTGTGTGTTACAGCTGACAATCTGCTCCCCTCGGCCATCCTGAACGGGGGGAGGCAGGGCTGTTGGTATGGGGCTCCTGCTGCTACGTTGTCGTCGTCCTCCTGAAGGGGAATGTAGGGGGCTCCGCTCAGCCATTCTGAAAGCGAGGGGGGCATTGTGCTGCTGGCTCTTCGCCATCCTGATTGGGGGGAAAAAGAGGTGTGTGCGATGTCTGAGCTGCCGGCCACGCAGTCCTGAAGGGGGGGGAGGTTTGGGGGGACTTTTACATCTTTTGCCGACCTGAAGGGAGTGGTGGGGGGTGGTGGGTGGGGTTAATGTCAACAGCTCCATACTGAACAGGGGGGATGGGGTTGGGGGCATGTTAGCCCCTTCCATACTGAGGTCCCTAAGGACCACGGTATGGAAGGGGTTATGTCTGCTGTTACAGCTGACAGCCTGCATCACTGTTTCAACCTTTTTTTTTTTTTTTTTTACAAACGGTGTCCATATCCTTTAAGCGCCATTAGCGCTATTTTTTCAGTCAGCTTGAAGTCAAGGGGGCTGCGACCTCCTTGCTTGAAGTCAAGCTAAGCACGCCTCTGACCGTCCCCTCTTGTCTGTGATTGACATTCTGTAGCGTGGCCTGCTATCGCACAAGTCTCGTGCATGCATGGTGCGCTCCATGTTACTGCTCAGGAAGTCAAAGGAATCGTGCGCAGTGTGCCGCTATTGCATCAATGAACATCTCCCCTGATCCTGTTCTATAACATGGAGCCTGCAGATTGCAGACTCAAGTATGTAGAATTCTGGTTTCTCTCTCTGCTTCAAATCGCTGACCTTAGAAGTCACAGGTGAACTAATGGCATGTGACCACTGACCAGCAGCAGCTGTCATGTGAACGATGGATTTGACACCATAGCTGCATTACCAGTCTGGACTGGAGAGGTAGCACGTTTAGAAGATAAAGGTTTTTTGTTTAGTTTTTACTGCCCAGTACTCAATGTTTTATATAATCTCAAATAAACCCTTTAACTACACAATTCCAGAAATGTAAATTAGGGCGTATTCACATCAGTGTTAGGCATTTCTGTTGTTCTGCTCAGTTACAGGAGCAGAACAATGAAAAGAACAGAAGTGAAGGATTGGGCAAATAAGGGACACAAATGGAGCCGAACAGACCTCATTAACTATAATGTTGGTTCGTTCAGTTTCTGTTTGGAGGTCCACCTTTTTAGCTGAAAAAAGTCCTGCATGAAGAATATAAACATTGCAAACCTTATATTATAAAACAACATACAAAGAAGATGACTGCCATACCTCTTCCTTTCATTTCGGATTTAACTGTCACGAAGACCTGACAATCTTTCTTATCAGATAACCCAAGCTTGTTAACAAGATCTGTCACTTCACCAGGAGGATTTGGACAAATTATGCCAAAGGAATCCCCAGGCTGGAAGTCAATTGTAGTGTTCTTGAAAGAAAAATACATATTTACAACCAGATTTTAACAATCATTTGACATACACACTTTACTATGTCTATTACATAACCTAATTTGCCAAACTATAGGAAATTATAGGATTTAAAGGGGTATTCCGGTAATTTTTAAAAAAAACTGCATTAAGGGCCCTTTCACACGACCGTATGCCGTCCGAGGTTCCTGCGGTTTTCCTGAGGTGATTCTTCTCCTATATAGGTATGCAATTTATACATCATCACTGTGGATATACTTCTGTATTTTGCCATACATGGACAATTTGATGTTATATGAGTACTTTTAGATCACCCTACTACAATTGTATAGTTAGTGGTGTGTGTTTTTGTATTTGTGGTTATATCTATGCACTTTACCATATATAGGCAACTTGATGTTATTTTATACCACTTTACTACAATGGTATAGTTAGTGGTTGTGTCTTTGTGCACTCATTCTATTGAATATACTTTGCTGTATCCCTCTGGTGTTTACCGCAGTCTATGTGATGTGTCTCATCTCTTTTTTATATATTATGTGGATTTAATAAAGATTATTGATTTTAGCCATTCCCAGACTCAGTTTTTTTTTGTATTTTTTTGTTAACCAGGCATATTGCCTGGTAGGGTTGATCCTGCTGTTTAAAACAATGACCAATTTATCTTTGTAGATTGCAGCGCAGAGATATGAGGATTTTTATCTTTATGCAAATCAGGCAGTTGGAGCACCAAGGGGCAGGCTGTAGCGCTTTAACCACCACTACATCTGTGCCCCCTAGTGCTCACTACACTCCCTCCTCCCCTTTGAATGACAGGGCTAATAGACCTGCATTCTCCTAGAAATGCATGATTTTGATAATGTGCTATGGCTTATATGTATGCATAGGCGAGCAAGGTGTCAGCAGCTTCACACAAAGTGGAGTAGTGCAGCTGCTAGCACAGTGGAAAGGTAAGTATTTTCTCTTTCCCATACAACGCTTGCTCCCCCTGCAGAGGCTCCACTGCCAATGATTGCATACATATAACCCACAGCATGGTTCCTGCATTCCATGCATTCCTGACACCAATGACTCGATATAAGATATTAATGTTGGACCACCAATGATGATTAGTGAGTCACAGGGCAGGCACAAAAAGACAGGGATATTAAATAAATCAAAAGGTAGGGTGTAGAATAAAGGGCACTAGGGCCATAGCTGTAGAAGTGCTACAGCCCATCCCACCTATGCTTGGTGTCTGATTTACATAAAGATAAAAATCCTCGTATTTCCACAATGTAGTCTAAAAAGACAAATAAGTTATTTTAAATCAGCATGATCAACCCGACCAGGCAATAGGTTATTTAAAAGGGTTATCCTGGAAAAGATAATGATAATCTATCCTCAGGATAGTAACATAGTTTATAAGGCCAAAAAAAGTCATCAGTCCATCCAGTTCGGCCTGTTATCCTACAAGTTGATCCAGAGGAAGGCAAAAAACCCCTGTGAGGTAGAAGCCAATTTTCCCCACTTTAGAGGAAAAAAATTCCTTACAGACTTCAATCAGGCAATCAGAATAACTCCCTGGATTAACGACCCGAGTTCCATAGTCTTACTGCTCTTACTGTAAACATAGTAACATAGTTTATAAGGCCGAAAAAAGACATCTGTCTTCTATGTTTGTGTACAAACCTTCTTTCCTTCAGACGCAGAGGATGTGTTTTACCATTTAGTATGTACTGGTGACTTGCATTATTCCTTCCTATGGGCATAACCTTACATTTGTCAGTGTTAAACCTCATCTGCCACTTCTCTGCCCAAGCCTCCAATCTATCCAGATCCATCTGTAGCAGTGTACTGTCCTTTTCTGGTTTAATTACTTTACACAGTTTAGTGTCATTAATATCACATTGGTGGGGGTCCAAGTCCAGGTGCCCCTGTTTAGCAGCTCTTTCACTGAGCCACTGCAGTCACTGGAGCTCTGGTGAGCCATGCGGGCTCCTGGCAGCTTTCAAAGCAGAAAATGTTACATAAATTATGGTAGCCCAACAAAAAAAGTGTCTGATCATTAAAAGGGTTGTCTGGGTTCAGAGCAGAACCCGCACATATCCCCTTTTTGACCCAGGCAGCCCCTCTGAAAAGAGCATAAGAGCATTTCAAGCTCCAATGTTCTCCCTTGCCCTGTGCTGCATCACGCAAGGCAATGGAATTTTGTTGATAAGTAAGCTAGGCAGAGGCTTCCGCCTAGCAATGAGCCCGGTGATGTCATCGGCACTAATGGAAGTGCTTAGCGCTGCCCTAGCCTATAAAACAGGTTAGGGCAGAGCTAAAGCCCACCCAATAGTGTCGGTGACATCACCAGCAACGTTGTTAAGCAGAAGCCTCCGCCTAGCAGTGTAAGAAATATAAACAAACAGCTCTTGCCCTGCACGATACAGTGCAGGGCAAGGGAGTGCATCGGAAAAGAGGGGCTGCCTGGGTGAAAAAGGGGATAGGTCCAGGTTCAGCTCTGGACCCAGACAATCCCTTTAAGGGATTAAAAGTGCCCCATAAATGTAGTATCCACTGTTGCTATTAATTTATTGGACACTGTTAGAATAAAGGCCTTTGGTCAACCTTGCATGTCACTAATTTACTAATGTGCATCTCATATCTGTTTAAAAAGTGTCAGGAGAATCAAGGAGAGAGAGTGAAAGACTTTTCCAGGCAATCAGAGCACTTTTGATTTAGGTTGATTTAATCTATCGAATCCCAAAGCTCATTCAGCTGACAGCTATTCTTCCCGACCCCCTATAGACATGCAAGATCAGCTCAGCCATGTAATAAATGGACAGACTGGATTGTATAAAACGATGAGGGGGAGGGGTTTGCCTATATGTAAAGTCTTATCTAAAGATCACACTCCAGGAAGATATAAGTGAGGGAAATTAACATGTGGAGTCACTGTGGGTAGAAATGCATGGAACAAAACAATAATAAAATACTCATAGGGTTCTGTTATAAGCCACATAATATAACAGAGTCCACCAAAAATCTAGTGCTAAGAGAAATAGATGTGGCGGCAAATCATAACTAGGTTATTATTAAAGGGGACTACAACTACCCAGATATAGACTGGGAAACCGAAACCTGTGGATCTCATGAAGAAAACAGGTTTGTGGCAATAACCAAAGACAATTACCTTTCGCAACTGCTTAACCCTTAGACTCCCAGCACCGTACATGTATGGCGCAAAAAGCTGGGACACAAGTCCCAGCACCGTACATGTACGGCGCTGTGTACTCCCGGTCCCTGAGCGAAATCGCTCGGTGACCGGGGTATGATGGCTGCTCTGCACGGCAGGCAGCCATCTTACCTTAGCACCCAGGGAGGTTTTACCGCCCCCCCCCTGCAGCCCCGATCGCTGCGATTGGTCGGTTTCTGCAGACCAGCCAATCACAGCTCCGGATGGCTTTCATCCATTCAAGGAGCTGCAGGGGACGCTGTCCGGCTGTGATTGGTGCTGAAAAGGTCAGCACCAATCACATCCGAGGTGAAGCAGGGGACAGCAGTGTTTGGCATGCCCTGCAAGCGCTGCCATTGGCTGGTACAACGCTCCAGCCAATGGCAGCGCTATAACAGCACAGGAAAGGACAGAACTTTCCTGAATCCAGCCATTCTAGCTCGTGACTGCATGCAGGGAAGTTCTGTGCTTCTCTGTGCTGCTGGTTGGCCTGCTGGGACTTGTGGTTCTCCACCACAGCTTTACCAGTGCTGAAAAGAAAAAGAAAGAAGAAAATAAGAAGAAAAGTTACAGACCTAATCCATCCCTGTCCCTTCGCGCCCCCCCCAACCCCTCTCCACCTCCCCCACCCCGTCCTTTTTTTACGGACAGATTTTGATCTGTGCTTTTTTTTTTTTTTACAATTTTACAGCTCTGCACCACTTTTTCTGCGCGCGAGCTGTGTCCGCCTAGTGCTTTTCAGAGCACACCTGCCTGATCAGCACCTCCGGTTTATTATTTGTGCTTTTTTTGGCCATTTTTCCATTTTTTATAGATAGGGTTTTATAGAAATATATATAGAGCTCCATATCTCTCTCTCTCTCTCTATATATATATATATATACACTCACCGGCCACTTTATTAGGTACACCATGCTAGTAACGGGTTGGACCCCCTTTTGCCTTCAGAACTGCCCCAATTCTTCGTGGCATAGATTCAACAAGGTGCTGGAAGCATTCCTCAGAGATTTTGGTCCATATTGACATGATGGCATCACACAGTTGCCGCAGATTTGTCGGCTGCACATCCATGATGCGAATCTCCCGTTCCACCACATCCCAAAGATGCTCTATTGGATTGAGATCTGGTGACTGTGGAGGCCATTTGAGTACAGTGAACTCATTGTTATGTTCAAGAAACCAGTCTGAGATGATTCCAGCTTTATGACATGGCGCATTATCCTGCTGAAAGTAGCCATCAGATGTTGGGTACATTGTGGTCATAAAGGGATGGACATGGTCAGCAACAATACTCAGGTAGGCTGTGGCGTTGCAACGATGCTCAATTGGTACCAAGGGGCCCAAAGAGTGCCAAGAAAATATTCCCCACACCATGACACCACCACCACCAGCTTGAACTGTTGATACAAGGCAGGATGGATCCATGCTTTCATGTTGTTGACGCCAAATTCTGACCCTACCATCCGAATGTCGCAGCAGAAATCAAGACTCATCAGACCAGGCAACGTTTTTCCAATCTTCTACTGTCCAATTTCGATGAGCTTGTGCAAATTGTAGCCTCAGTTTCCTGTTCTTAGCTGAAAGGAGTGGCACCTGGTGTGGTCTTCTGCTGCTGTAACCCATCTGCCTCAAAGTTCGACGTACTGTGCGTTCAGAGATGCTCTTCTGCCTACCTTGGTTGTAACGGGTGGCAATTTGAGTCACTGTTGCCTTTCTATCAGCTCGAAACCAGTCTGCCCATTCTCCTCTGACCTCTGGCATCAACAAGGCATTTCCGCCCACAGAACTGCCGCTCACTGGATGTTTTTTCTTTTTCGGACCATTCTCTGTAAACCCTAGAGATGGTTGTGCGTGAAAATCCCAGTAGATCAGCAGTTTCTGAAATACTCAGACCAGCCCTTCTGGCACCAACAACCATGCCACGTTCAAAGGCACTCAAATCACCTTTCTTCCCCATACTGATGCTCGGTTTGAACTGCAGGAGATTGTCTTGACCATGTCTACATGCCTAAATGCACTGAGTTGCCGCCATGTGATTGGCTGATTAGAAATTAAGTGTTAACGAGCAGTTGGACAGGTGTACCTAATAAAGTGGCCGGTGAGTGTATATGTCTCTATCTGTGTGCGTGCGTGCATGTGTTCAGTGCGTGCTGTAAAAGCAGCATCTGCATTTTTTTTTTTTTTACATATCTGTGAAAAAAAAACTGCAGTTAGTGGTAGTTATATTTTAGTTAGTGTCAGTTTAGGAATTTGTACGAACGCACCATCTGCGTACGTGCATTTTGCAAGCACTGAGCACCGATCAGTAGTGTCCATTACTGATCGCGTCTGCTCTTTTTTTTTTTTTTTTAACAGAAGACTTTTAATACCGAAAAGACCTTTTTTTTATTTCCCCCTCCCCCCCCCTTTTTTTTTATATCTAAGTCAATACTGTAAAAAACACCTTCACGTGTAAAACCACGACATACACACCCCTCACACTAAATAAAGTTTTACACGTTTCACACGTCACACCCCAATAAAACAAAAATGTCCAATTCATCCCAACGAGTGTACTCGGCAGAAGATACAGAGTCGGCTGAAGGAGAAGAGGACGCCACTTTCCTCTACTCCTCCACCCCCTCATCATCGTCATCATCCGCTGATGAGGGACCCTCTAGAAGGCGCCCCAGAACGACAGCTGAGGCAGCCCCCCAGAGTGAACCCTTATGGACCCCACCCCCTGAGAATTATCAGCCCCAAATTCCGGATTTTGAGGCCAGACCCGGAATTCAGATAGACTGTGCAGGGTTCACAGAAATTGATTTTTTCAAATTCTTTTTCTCTGATGATTTAATTAATTTGATGGTAACCCAAACAAATTTGTACGCCCAGCAATATATTTCCCAGAACCCCACAACCCCATACGCTAGACCCCAAGGTTGGACCCCAGTCAATGCTGCAGAGATGACGACCTTTTGGGGACTCGTGCTGCACATGGGGCTTGTAAAAAAAAAACAGAAATAAAACAGTATTGGAGTGCGGATCTCTTGTACCACACTCCAATTTTCAGTCAAACCATGGCCCGGAATCGCTTCCAAACAATACTTAAATTTTATAATTTCAATGATAATGCACAATGCCCACCCCAGAATGACCCCGCATATGACCGTTTGTACAAAATTAGACCAATCCTTGAACACTTCAATACTAAGTTTTCAGAAGTGTACACCCCCGATCAAAATATCTGCAAAGACGAAACCCTATTACTTTTCAAAGGGAGGGTAAGATTCCCCAGCAAGCGGGCAAGGTATGGCATAAAAATGTATAAACTCTGTGAGAGTAGCTCTGGGTACACTCACAAGTTCCGGGTTTATGAAGGGAGGGACACCCGAATTGAACCCCCAGAATGCCCCCCCTGGCCTAGGAGTTAGTGGGAAGATTGTGTGGGACTTGCTGCACCCACTGCTAGATAAGGGTTACCATCTATATGTGGATAATTACTACACAAGTGTACCACTCTTCCAATCCCTAGCTTCCAGATGTACTGTGGCGTGCGGCACAGCACGCAAAAGTCAGAGAGGCCTCCCTAGATCCCTGGTAGGGCAACCACTACTAAAAGGAGAAAGCCGTGCTCTCCTTAATCAGAACATGTTGGTGGTTAAGTACAAGGACAAGAGGGATGTCCTTGTACTGACCAGTATTCACCCCAACACCTGCTCCCCTGCCCGTGTACGTGGTACCACTACCACTGTCCCCAAACCAGACTGCATCCTGGCCTACAACAAGAGCATGGGAGGGGTTGATCTTTCAGATTAAGTTCTGAAGCCCTACAGTGCCACACGAAAAACCAAAGTGTGGTACAAAAAGCTGGCCGTGCACCTCGTACAGGTGGCACTGTACAATGCATTCGTGCTATTTAGATCTACAGGCCAGACAAGATCATTCCTACAATTTCAAGAGGTGGTGATAAAGGCCCTAATTCGTCAAAGCCAAGCAGAAGAGGCCCCCAGTACTTTTGCATGTTACGGTGCCCGGGTTGTAGCAGGGCAACATTTCCCTGGTGAAGTCCCCCAAATAGCGAGGAAGGGAAGGACCCAAAAAGGGGGATTAGGAAGGACACTATATACCACTGCGAAACCTGCCCTGAAAAACCTGGCCTGTGCATCAAGGATTGTTTCAGGATCTACCACTCATCCATGGTTTAGTTTCATCCCTGATGTACCCTGAAATTATTTCATCTTATACCTCACATTTAGTCTCTGTATCTTACATATCCACTTTTCACCATCACTACATATTCATTTCTGTGAGACACCAATTTGTAAAAAAGTACCCTTTCTACAACTTAAAATGTCCGTACGGGGGTGCTCTTTCCAAAATGGAGTCACTTCTTGGGGTTTCTAGTTGTTGGGGACCTCAGGAAATTTTTAAAAGCATGGCAAATAAAAAACCATGTCTGTTAAATCTGGCCTGCAAAAACCACATTTTGCAGTTTGCCTCTGGTGGCCTGCTGTGCGCCCATACAGCGGGCTACAAGAACAAATAGGGTGTTGTTTTAATGGGGAAAAAAAGGGGGAACACGCATTGGGTGCATTTTCTCCTTTAACCCCTTGTGAATATAAAAAATTGGAGTCTGCTTGTAATTTTTCATTTTCACAAATGTGTGCTTTGAAATGCTGTTACTTGCATTTCTGCCTTCTGTGAGACACCAATTTGTAAAAAAGTACCCTTTCTACCACTTACAATGTCCGTACGGGGGTGCTCTTTCCAAAATGGGGTCACTTCTTGGGGTTTTTAGTTGTTGGGGACGTCAGGAAATTTTTAAAAGCAACATGGCAAATAAAAAACCATGTCTGTTAATTCTGGCCTGCAAAATCCATATTTTGCTGTTTGCCTCTAGGGGCCTGCTGTGCGCCCATACAGCGGGCTACAAGCACAAATGGGGTGTCTTCTGAATGGGGAGAAAATGGGGAACAAAATGTGGGGTGCATTTTCTCCTTTAACCCCTTGTGAATGTGAAAAATTGGGGTCTGCAAGTAATTTTTCATTTTCACAAATGTGTGCTTTGAAATGCTTTTACAAGTGTTTCTGCCTTCTGTGAGACACCAGTTTGCAAAAAAGGACCCTTTCTACCACTTAAAATGTGCGTACGAGGGTGCTCTTTCCAAAATGGGGTCACTTTTGGGGGGTTTCCACTGTAGGGCCAGCTCAGGGGTGTCTTCATGTGCAACATAGCTCCTATTATTCCAGCTAATTCTGCTCTCCAAAAGCCATATGGTGCTCCTTCCACTCTGAAGCCTGCTGTGCGCCAGTACATTGGGCTACAAGCACATATGGAGTGTTGCCGTATTCGGGGGGAAATTGTGACCAAAATGTGGGGTGCACTTTGTCCCGTTACCCTTTGTGAAAGTGAAAAATGTGGGTGTTAAACTTTTTTGTCAAAAAATTGCAATTTTACATTTTCACTGCCGTGTGTATCCTAATTCTAGGAAACACCTTTGAGCTCAAAGTGCTCACCACACACCTTGAAAGATTCCTTGAGGGGTGCTCTTTCCAAAATGGGGTCACTTTTGGGGGGTTTCTACTGTAGGGCCAGCTCAGGGTGTCTTCATGTGCGACATAGCTCCTAATTATTATTCCAGCTAATTCCACTCTCTAAAAGCCATATGGTACTCCTTCCACTCTGAAGCCTGCTGTGCCCCCATACATTAGTTTTTGTGCACATATGGGGTGTTTCTGTAAACTCCAGAATCGGGGTAATTGATTTTGAGTTTTGTTTTGCTGTTAACCCTTGATGGGTTTCATGAAAAATGGATTAAAATTTAAAATCTGGTAAAAAAAAAGTGAAATTTTGAATTTTTTTCCAATTTTCCGTCAATTCTCATGGAACACAAAGGTTTAACAAAGTTAGTAAATTCAGTTTTGAATAGCTTGAAGGGTGTAGTTTCTAAAATGGCGTGATTTATGGGGACTTTCCACAATATAAGCCCCACAAAGTGACTTCATAACTGAACTGGTCCTTAAAAAAATGGGTTTTGGAAATCTTCTTAAAATTTTAAGATTTGATTCTAAACTTTGAAGCCTTATAACGTCCCAAAAAAATAAAATGTCATTTTCAAAATGATGCCAACATAAAGTAGACATATGGGGAATGTAAAATAATAACTATTTTTGGAGGTATTACTATGTATTTTGAAAGTACAGAAATTGAAATTTGAAAATTTGAACATTTTTCCCAATTTCTGGTAAATTTGGTAATTTTTTTATAAATAAAAATGAAATATTTTGCCACAAATTTACTACTGTCGTGAAGCACAATATGTGACGAGAAAACAATCTCAGAATGGCCTGGATAAGTAAAAGCGTTCTAAAGTTATTACCACATAAAGTGACACATGTCAGATTTGCGAAAATTGGCCTGTGATTTAAGGTGAAAAGTGGTTCGGTACTGAAAGGGTTAAAGGGGTTTTGCCACTTCAGCAAATAGCATTTATTATGCAGAGAAAGTTTCCATGGTTACAACCATCCTGCAGTATAGCAGCATAGCTGTGTTTGTACACTACAGAAAAAAGTACCAGCTGACATGGTCCCGGCCACCAGAAAGGTTGGCATTTTTTCTTACAGTGTCCAAGCATGAGCACCACTGCTGTATTACAGGGTGGTTGTAACTATGGAAATGAGTGGTGTATGTGAACCATAGCAACGGAGGCAATATGGATAACAATACATTAGTAAGTACCTTGTATTAACTTTTTCTACATGACAAATGGCACTTGCTGAAGTGACAAAACCCCTTTAAGACCACCCCCGGCCAACTATCAGTGACTGAGAGCTATGTACATATGTATACACATTTCCTCATGCACACAAACGTATTTTCGGTTTGCATTTTTTACGGATCAAATGCGGAACGGTTAATTTCTATGGGACCACAAAAAATGTGGACAGAATACGCATGTTATATTGCTGTCCGCATCAATTTATCATGTAGAGAACGTTAATACAAGGCAATTACTAATATACTGTTATTATCGATATTGTCTCCTTTGCTGGCTTGATTCATTTCCCATAACATTATACACTGTTCACATCCATAGTTATAACCTCCCTGTAATCCAGCAATGGTGCTCATGCTTGCACACTAAGAAAAAATGTCAGCCTCTCTGGTGGCCGGGACCGTGGGAGCTCACATAAACTGGTGCTTTTTTCTACAGTGTACAAACACAGCCATGCTGCTGGACTGCAGGGGGGATCGTAACCATGGAAACTTTCTTTGCATAATAAATGCTATTTGCTGAAGTGGCAAAACCCCTTTAACCAACAGACCTGAAAGAACAACAGGCATGCAGGTTCGGGAACACCAGTGACCAATAGTGACCAATTCTAAACTCTAACTGTGAGAAGTACATACAGTATTGGAATAAAAAGACGAGGAAAAAAAAGAAAAACAAAGTGGATAAATAGAAATGTAAAGGGGTAAATAAATGACAAAAAGAAAGCATTTAAAATAACTAAAACAGGAAGGTATCGATGAAGCCTTGGAAAACTATAAGGAAAAAAATAGAATATGTAGAATACAGATAAAAGCAGCCAGGCTAGAGACAGAGAGGCTCTTTGCCAAAGAGAGGAAAACCAACCTTAAAATGTTCTTCAATTATATAAATAGTAAAAAGTTTAAACCTGAAAGTGCTGGCTCTTTACAGAGTCATGAGGGAACAGTTGTAGAGAACGATGAGGAGAAAGATCAATTAAATAAATTTTTCTCCAGTGTATTCACCAAAGAAAATGAACTGTCAGATGAAATGCAGAGTGGCAAAGTAAACTCCCCATTAAAAGTGACCTGTCTGACAGAGACATCTTAAAAAGATTAAAATACACAAATCACCAGATTCCAGGTGGAATACACCCCATATCCTAAGAGAATTTTGTAAAACTTAGAGAGACCATTATTTAAAGACTCCACAATGGCAGGATCTGTTCCACAGGATTGGCACTTAGCAAATGGGGTGCCAATATTCAAAAAAGGGGTCAAAAACAGAGCACAGGCCTTTTGTGAGTAAACTGTTTGAAGGTTTTCTAATAGATGCTACCCTGGAGTATCTAAATGACAATAATTATATAATGCCATGTATGCATGGTTTCATGAAGGATTGGTCATGTCAAACTAATTTAATCAGTTTCTACGAGAAGGTAAGCTCTAGACTTGACTGGGGTGAGTCAATGGATGTCATATATCTTGACTTCTCCAAAGCATTTGATACTGTGCCACATAAAAGATTGCTACATGAGAATGCTTGGACTGGGGGGAAAGTGTGTATGTGGGTAAGTAACTGGCTCAGTGATAGAAAACAGACAGTGGGTATTAACAGTTCTTACTCAGATTGGGTCACCATCACTAGTGGGGTACCAAAGGGGTCAGTATTGGGCCTTATTCTCTTCAATATATTTATTAATGAGTGTAGAGGGTTTGCACAGTAAAATATCAATTTTTCTGACAATACTAAACTGCGTAAAGTAATTAACACGGAATAGGACAGTATACTGCTACTGATGGATCTGGATAGATTGGAGGCTTGGGCAGAGAAGTGGCAGATAAGTTTTAACATTGATAAATGTAAGTTTATGCACATAGGAAGGAATAATGCAAGTCACCAGTACATATTAAATGGTAAAACACTGGGTAAGGGCTCATGCACACGAATGTATTTTCCTTCCGTGTCCGTTCCTTTTTTTTTGCAGACCGTATGTGGAATCATTCATTTCAATGGGTCTGCAAAAAAAAAACAAAGTTAGGCCCCATTCACACGACCGTATATTTGCGGGCCGCATTACTGCGGATCCGCAAATATACGGGGGGCCGCCCGGCCATCTCTTACATGATCTATTCATACCAATGACTGTGAAGAGGGGACATTCTTTACGTCTAGAGGAAAGAATCTTTCTACACAAACATAGAAGAGGATTCTTTACTGTAAGAGCAGTGATTACACAGAACTTTCTGCCAGAGGAGGCAGTGATGGTAAACTGGTAAAATAGTTCAAGAGGGGTTTGGATGTATTTCTGAAGTGTAATACTACAGGTTATAGTTATGAGAATTCTGGAGAAGGGTTGTTGATCTAGGGAGTTATTCTGATTGCCTGACTGGAGTTGGGAAGGAATTTTTTTACCTAAAATGTGGAAAATTGGCTTCTACCTCACTAGGTTTTTTGGCTTCCTCTGGATTAATCTGAAGGATAACAGGCTGAACTGGATGGACATACAGTATGCATTTTTTCAGCCTTACAAACTGCAGTATGTTACTATGACTGCACCCACCAAATGGAGAGGTGATACTTTGTTATAGAGAACATCCAGAATAGGGGGCCCACCTCTATGATATTCACATGTCAAATAAGCCTTATAAAAAGCTGTAAGATGTGAAAAGCCTATACATTTACAAATGTCAACTTAAGGGATCATATACTGTAAAAGGCTCAATTATATTCATTTAATATAGTGAACATAACTTATAGCTAAAACATATCTGCTATGCAAAGTTTGCAACCAACTAATCAAACTTTAGTAAAGTTATAATATGTGCCTTATTAACTGAAAACTGAACTGAAGTAACTGAACTGTGATGATAATTACTGAAATGTCAAGATCCAGCATTAAAGTGGTTTTCACAGCATCTTTTGCGGTGAGCCTCTTAGCTTGTTTGATGGGAACTGTGAAAATCTCAACTTCAGGATGAAGAAAACTTGAATCAATTTCCTGCAACGAAAGCAAAGTCAGATTGTTTGATGGCATCCACTGACAATTTTGTGCTACAAACAAGAAAATAATACTGTATTACATAATTCTGAGTTAAAGATGTTATACAAGATTCATTAATGTCATGCAGGAAGGCATATAAAATAAAAATTAACCTTACTCACAGTAATTACGTCAGGCTCAGAGCTCCTGTGATTGATACAGCCAATGATTAGCATCCCATTCAGTAGTCTCCTCTAAAAAAGCCAGCCAGAATAACCGCTCTCATACTGGAGTACCCAGCAACAAAAAAAACAACCCAGTGAATTTTATGGGAGCTCTACAGTGTAACAGCATATTTGCTTCCAGGCTTCCTTTACAGATTACACAGTTTGCAGATTAAACATTTTAACAAAAAGGAATTGTCTAAAGTGAATACACAGGTTTTAGTGGCATATTCTGTGCGTTTTTTCTGGCATTTGTACACCAGCTCCAGAAGGTTAGCTGAACATCTAAGGGAAATATAAAAAAATGCAGGACACACAGCGTTTTTGCGACTGATGTTTTTTGGTGGCGTTCTATGCGGTATGGCTTTTTTAGTGGTAAAAAATGCAAAAACAAATGTACGTGTGAAAGAACTTTTAACCTCTAGATGATGAGCGCAGTACATGTATGGCACGGCCTAAAGGGAGTTAAAGGGGTTCTGCAGTTCTGTAAAACTGATGATCTATCCCATGGATAGATCATCAGCATCTGAGCGGCGGCTCCTGCAGCGCCGCTGCCTTCTCAAACAGCTGATTGGCGGGGGCCCCGGGTGTCGGACCGCCGCCGATCAGATGCTGATGATCTATCCAGAGGACGTATGTGTCACAAATAAAACAAACAATCTCATAATCATTTGGATAGGTGAAAGCATTCCAAAGTTATCACCACAAAGTAACATCAGATTTGCAAAATTAGTATTGGCAATTTAAGGTGAAAACTGATTGTGTCCTAAAACAGTTAAAAGGATTCTGTTACCAGCGACCTCCCTATCAAGTTGTTTGCACAGACAAATAGCTGCAACTCATCTGATTAAAGCGCTGTCTTAAGGGTATATTAGATGTGCATTTTTTCTGCCCGATGATCGCCAACAAGCATTTGCAGTAACGCTCGTTAGCGATTCATCTGTTAGTATAATATTGTTGCCGATTAACGCCAGAACAAGCAAATGCTTGTTCATCGGGCAATCCAGGATCTCAGCATGCTGAAAGATCAGGATTCGCTGGCAGCAGATCGTGCTGACTGATTTGCCTCTGGCACACCACTGTAGAGCACAGGGACGAGCAATGGCATAGCGATCGCTCCTCCCTATGTTGAAGAGGAGATCTCTGCATATAGTAGCAGTGTTATTGGGGGTAGTAGCAAATATAAAACTTAATTTTTAATCAAATCTTTGTAAAAGGTATGTCCAAATAACACAAATGTCTAAAAAACTAGTGTGCATACACCAAAAGATTGTGACCCAAACAAAACAAAAACAAAGTTTATACTCTTATCAACCAAATATCTTGGTAAGTAAACTGAATGACTTCAGAGTCACGGAGTATCAGTTACCATTAAAAAAGGAGGCCTAATATGGAGTCATCGCCCTGAAAAGGGTGCCTTTCCCTATTGAGAAGGCCCTGGATGTCCCCACCTAGGGAATATTATTTAAATCAACCAGGGATGGGAAAAATTGTCCCTATGCATTTTAGCAAATATTTAATGCCCCAGACTCATCAGGGGACATGGGGCAGCAGTATGTCTGGTGCTACAAATGGTTAAACAGTCCTAGGCGGACAAGAAGGAGCACAGGTTAGTTTGTTACTTCACCTAAAAATTGATGGAAAGATTATATGGCCCATCAAAAGTTTGACATGGAAAAGGGGGGCCTAGTCAAAACAACCCTCACAAATCGGTAGTTAGAGCATATGGCAATATCAACTACCATGGAACATGCTGGGGTGTTGCCAAATCTGCAGCTTCCCTACTCATGAGGACTGATGTAGCCACCCTATAGGCATCTTATGGAAGCAAGCAGAACACACACATCCACTGGTATAAGTACCTCAAGAAGCATGATCTCGGAGTAAGTACAGGGAGGGCTGTAGTTGCAGAGCGCAATTTTGCTAGAGCGCTTCTAAGCAACCACAAGCGTCTTGCATATGGCCAGGATGAGAAGGAGGGGGATTGGTTAATGAGCGCGATCCAGCTTAAACACTGCTATGTAATCGCAAGCCTCCACATGCTTGCTCGTCCTACTTAATAGGTACACTAGAATATACAGTGTTAACCAGTCTAACGCAATAGTGGGCAAATAATGGACATTTATGACGAGCCAAAAAGCTGTGGGGAGGCTTATGACCAAAAAAGGAGAGAAAAATATGCATAAAAAAAACACCCGAAGTTTAAATTGTTCATTCAGACCATTAGGACTAAGTGTAATTAGTCTAAAGATCCACCAAGTTTCTCTCTGCAGAATATGTTTATCTTGGTCACCCCCTCTGGGTAACCTGCTGACTCATTCAATTCCTTTAAATTTAATTGCGTCTAATTTGCCTTCATTTACTATATTGATATGTCTGGCTACTGAGATATCTTTCTTACTGCATACATCACTGAGGTGCTGACCAATGCGGTGACGAAACTCCCTTTGTGTCTTGTCTATATGTTGTAACCCACATACACAGGTAATTAGGTATATAACTCCTTTGATGCAACAGTTTATAAAATCGTATGAGTTACAAAAACTGCAATTTCCACACCAATAACACCCTTTTATCGGATTATACAACCATGTCTTGGGCGTTTCTGGAGGCATAAAATGGCTGTGTACAAGATGATCTCTCAAGCTCCTACCCTGCCTATATGTAATTGTTGGATGGGGCTGACAGCATCATTTAAATCTGGGCCCATAAGCAAAGTGTCCCAGTGTCAAGAGATGATCTCTAGAGATGAGCGAGTAGTGTTCGATCGAGCTGGTATTCGATCGAATACTACACTATTTGGCGTACTCGATTTCGTTCGAGTATAACGGCGATGGCGCACTTAGAATTCGTTTCCCCTCCCACCTTCCCTGGCGCTCTTTTTCCACCAATCACCATGCAGGGGGGGTATGACAGGCACGCTGAGCACGCTGGCAGCGCGAAAACGGCATCTACATGCATTGGCTGGAAAAACCATGTGACCTCGAATATTAAAAACTCAGCTCTTCCTGCTCGTACGCATATGCTGCGTGAACTTAGTCAGGGACAGAGGCTAGAGAAGGGAGAGACAGGTTTTAGCTGTTGGACAGGCAGGAGCGTGATTAAAAGCCCTTATCAGGGCTACTATAGTGCAGTACAGTGATAGCTTTACTACAATATAGACTTTACAGAGAACGGCTGCTGTATTCAGGGATAGCTGCTGGAGTAGGGACAGAGAGAGGAATTAGTGGTGTATTAGGTGCTCTGCTACATACCAAACTATATTTGGCACTACTGCTGTGTTCCTTGAACTATAAAATATATAGGCCTTATAATTGGCAACAGTACAGTGCGTTCTCTTGCAAACTAATTTAAATACCTGGTGTAAATACCCACCGTCTGAACAGTTAGTACACGGCTGTGTACCTTGAACTATAAAATATATAGGCCTTATAATTGGCAACTGTACAGTGCGTTCTCTTGCAAACTAATTTAAATACCTGGTGTAAATACCCACCGTCTGAACAGTTAGTACACGGCTGTGTACCTTGAACTATAAAATATATATAGGCCTTATAATTGGCAACTGTACTGTGCGTTCTCTTGCAAAATTATTTAAATACCTGGTGTTAAAACCCACCGTCTGAAAAGTTAGTACACGGCTGTGTACCTTGAACTATAAAATATATATAGGCCTTATAATTGGCAACTGTACTGTGCGTTCTCTTGCAAAATAATTTCATGGCTGTGAAGGCAAAATATTGTAACCAAAAAATAATAAAATGCGGAGGGGGGCTAGCGGAATAGGACGTGGACGAGGACGGGGGCGCGGAAATGCTGTTGGGGGCCTTGTTGAAGCCAGTGGGGATACAATGCGTGCTGGTGAGGGTCAGCCAGGATCCCGCTCATCCAGAATCCCTGCCTTTATGGGACAGTTAAGCAGGGGGCGGGTTACACCGCTGTTGAGGCCTGAGCAGGTTGAACAGGTGGTGCAATGGATAGCCGATAGCGCTTCCACACAGTTGTCCACCAGCCAGTCATCCACACAGTCTCACTCTGACCCTCCTTCCTCCACACCTGGCCAACAGAGTCATCCCACCATTGACCCCTCCAAGGAGCTCTTTTCGGGTCCTTTTTCAGATGTGCCGGAAGAATCCCAGGAGCTAGCAGAGGAATTTGTTTGTAGTGATGCCCAAACACTTGAGTTTTCGCCATCTCCTGCTGATGTGGACCCTGAGCCAGCATCTGTTATCATGAGCGATGATGATGATGAGACGCAGTTGCCATCAAGGGAGGCTGTTGGAATGTCCAGTGGGCAGGAGGAGGAGCAGAGTGAGGAAGTTGAGGTGGTGGATGACGAAATGACCGACCCCACTTGGCCAGGGGTGATGTCCAGCGAGGAAAGTAGTGGAGAGGTGGTGGTCAGCTCAGCACCGAAAAAGGCAGCAAGAGGCAGAGGGATGTCCAGAGGCAGAGGGATGTCCAGAGGCAGAGGGATGTCCACAGGCAGAGGGATGTCCACAGGCAGAGGACAGTCCAGACAGAGAAGTGAGGCCACAGCCAGCAGGGCCGAAGCTGTTCCCGGCAGCGGGCAGTCGCGCGAAGCTCCCCCATCGAGGCCTCGTACTTCTGTGGTGTGGAGATTTTTTAATGTTTGTGCGGATGACAAATTGAGCGCGGTTTGCACACTCTGCCACTCAAAACTGAGTAGGGGCTCTGAGAAGAGCAATCTGACCACCTCAGGCATGCGGCGTCACTTGGAAGTCAAGCACTGGGCTGAGTGGGAGAGAGCAAACGCAATACAACCTGCGCCCGGTCTTGCTGCCACTGCCTCTTCCCCTGTGTTGTGTGCTGCCACTGCGGTCCAGACCTCCAGCCAGGACACCTCCACATCTGCCTCTGCTACTTTGGGGCCTTCTCCTTCAGCCTCCCCTTCCCCCGCCTCTTCGCCTGCACCTTCACACTCCTCGTCCCAACAACTGTCCATCTCGCAAACGTTCGACCGCAGGCGGAAGTACGCCTCGAGTCACCCCCAAGCCCAAGCCTTAAACTGCCACATCTCCAAACTGCTGGCCCTGGAGATGTTGCCGTTTAGGCTTGTGGAGACGCAGGCCTTCCGCGACCTGATGGCGGCTGCCGCACCTCGCTATTCCGTCCCCAGCCGCCACTACTTTTCCCGGAGTGCCGTCCCCGCCCTGCACCAGCACGTGTCGCGTAACATCAGGCGGGCCCTGAGGTACGCAGTCAGCGCAAAGGTCCACTTGACCACCGACTCGTGGACAAGCGCTTGCGGCCAGGGACGATACATCTCTTTGACGGCACACTGGGTGAATGTAGTGGAAGCGGGGACGGGGTCGCAAACAGAGACGGCCTACCTACCACCCCCGCCCAAGATTGCCAGCACGGGTTCTGATAAACCCCCCTCCTCCTCCTCTGCCTTAACATCGCCCTCAGCCGCTAGCTGGAAGCGTTGCAGCACTGGCGCGGGGAGACGTCAGCAGGCGGTGCTTAAGCTCATCAGCTTGGGCGACAGGAAGCACAGCGCCCCAGAGGTGAGGGACGCCATATTGCAGCAGACGGAGATGTGGCTGTCGCCGCTGCAGCTAGGACCAGGCATGGTCGTGTGCGATAACGGCCGTAACCTGGTGGCGGCTCTGGAGCTTGCCGAACTCGATCACGTACCATGCCTGGCCCACGTTTTTAATCTGGTAGTCCAAAAATTTCTGAAGACTTACCCCAACCTGGCAGAGCTACTGGTGAAAGTGCGGCGCTTGTGCGCTCACTTACGGAAGTCAACTGTAGCTGCTGCTAGCTTAAAAAAACTCCAGCAACGCCTCCATTTGCCTGAACATCGGCTGTTGTGCGACCTGCCGACTCGCTGGAATTCCACCTATTCCATGTTGGCCAGGGTGTGTGAGCAGCAGAGAGCATTGATGGAGTACCAGATTATGAATCCACGCGTGCCTCCAACTCAGCTCCCTCAGTTTGCCAACCACGAGTGGCCATGGATGGCAGACATATGCGATGTACTGCGTATCTTTGAGGAGTCCACCAAGAAGGTCAGCAGCGAGGACGCTATAGTGAGCGTAACCATCCCGCTCCTATGCGTCCTTAAAGAATCGCTCATCGCAATAAGGGAGAACGCATTGCACGCAGAGGAGACAGGGGTAGGAGGAGACGCAACGGAGCTACACAGTCAGACCACACTTTTGTCTGCTTCTCGGTGGCAGTTGCAGGAGGAGGAGGAGGATGAGGAGGAGGAGGACGACGTGGAGGTGGCTGTGGAAGAGGAGGAGGATGCTGGCGGCGAGGGTAGCAGTCAGGCTGTGTGCGTCCCATTGGTTCAGCGCGGATGGGGCGGAGAGGAGGCGGAAGAGGAAGAGGAGGAAATGGCAAGTGATCCTTCTGGTGGGGGCAGTGAGGTCATGCCTATTCAGAGTCTGGCACACATGGCTGACTTCATGCTGGGCTGCTTTTCCCGGGACACACGTGTTGTCCGGATAGTGGAGAACAAACTGTACTGGGTCTTCGCAATCCTGGACCCCCGGTATAAAGATAACGTCTCTTCTTTTATTCCGGTAGAGGAGAGGACGAATCGATTGCTGGAATACCAGAGGGAACTCGTGCAGAACATGATGGAGATTTTCCCACCCACCATCGCTGGCGGCAGAGAGGAGAGGGTCTCCCAGAGTCCCACAACATCAATCAGGCCCACAGCCACCAGGGGAACACTCTCCAAGGTGTGGGACACGTTCATGGCACCCCCTCGTGCAACTTCCATCACTGCGGGGCCCGCTATCAGCAGGAGGGACAAGTATCGGCGGATGTTGCGGGAGTACCTGGCAGACCGTACCCCTGTCCTCCCCGATCCCTCGGCGTCCTACACTTACTGGGTCTCCAAGTTGGACACGTGGCTGGAACTGTCCCTGTACGCCTTGGAGATGCTTGCCTGCCCTGCCGCCAGCGTGCTATCAGAAAGGGTGTTCAGCGCAGCCGGGGGCATTATAACCGATAAGCGCAGCCGCCTGTCAACCGACAGTGCCGACAGGCTGACGCTAATCAAAATGAACAGCAAGTGGATTGACCCGGACTTTGCTTCTCCAACAGTGGAAAGCAGCCAAAAGTGAAGTGCCATCTGTATGAAGTGCCATTTCCTCCTCCACCTCCTCCTCCTCCTCCTTAACCGCCGTAGAATTGCTCTGTAAATAAGAAAAATTTATATATTTATGGCTCACCTCTTGGGCCTCCACATAATTTTTAAGAGGTCTCACCTCTTGGGCCTCCACATAATTTTTAAGAGGTCTCACCTCTTGGGCCTCCACAAAATGTTTAAGAGGTCTCACCTCTTGGGCCTCCACAAAATTTTATCAAGGTCTCACCTCTTGGGCCTCCACAAAATTTTTAACAGGTCTCACCTCTTGGGCCTCCACATAAATTTATCAAGGTCTCACCTCTTGGGCATCCACAAAATTTTTAACAGGTCTCACCTCTTGGGCCTCCACAAAATGTTTAAGAGGTCTCAGCTCTTGGGCCTCCACAAAATTTTTAACAGGTCTCACCTCTTGGGCCTCGACAAAATGTTTAAGAGGTCTCACCTCTTGGGCCTCCACATAATTTTTAAGAGGTCTCACCTCTTGGGCCTCCACAAAATGTTTAAGAGGTCTCACCTCTTGGGCCTCCACAAAATGTTTAAGAGGTCTCACCTCTTGGGCCTCCACAAAATGTTTAAGAGGTCTCACCTCTTGGGCCTCCACATAATTTTTAAGAGGTCTCACCTCTTGGGCCTCCACATAATTTTTAAGAGGTCTCACCTCTTGGGCCTCCACATAATTTTTAAGAGGTCTCACCTCTTGGGCCTCCACATAATTTTTAAGAGGTCTCACCTCTTGGGCCTCCACATAATTTTTAAGAGGTCTCACCTCTTGGGCCTCCACAAAATGTTTAAGAGGTCTCACCTCTTGGGCCTCCACAAAATTTTTAACAGGTCTCACCTCATGGGCCTCCACATAAATTTATCAAGGTCTCACCTCTTGGGCCTCCACAAAATGTTTAAGAGGTCTCACCTCTTGGGCCTCCACATAATTTTTAAGAGGTCTCACCTCTTGGGCCTCCACAAAATTTTATCAAGGTCTCACCTCTTGGGCCTCCACAAAATTTTTAACAGGTCTCACCTCTTTAGCCTCCACACAATTTTTAAGAGGTCTCACCTCTTGGGCCTCCACATAATTTTTAAGAGGTCTCACCTCTTGGGCCTACAAACAATTTTTAAGAGGTCTCACCTCTTTAGCCTCCACACAATTTTTAACGGGTCTCACCTCTTGGGCCTCCACATAATTTTTAAGAGGTCTCACCTCTTGGGCCTCCACAAAATGTTTAAGAGGTCTCACCTCTTGGGCCTCCACATAATTTTTAAGAGATCTCACCTCTTGGGCCTCCACATAATTTTTAAGAGGTCTCACCTCTTGGGCCTCCACATAATTTTTAAGAGATCTCACCTCTTGGGCCTCCACATAATTTTTAAGAGGTCTCACCTCTTTAGCCTCCACACAATTTTTAAGACGTCTCACCTCTTGGGCCTCCACAAAATTTTCCATGAGCCTCTGGCCAGCCCACGGCCTCTTCCTGCCTTTTGCGGTCCTACGCATCCCTCAACATCCCCACTGCTTTACCTGCTAGACATGACACTGGGCCAGGTCGGGTCACTGACATCTCTAGCGCCAACAATTTGGGCATTTTAAGGCTTCTGCATGTGTTTGAGTTGTTTTTACATTTTAAAGAAGACATGTCTGACCACATTTCACACACACACACAATGACAATTAGGGGTGGGGTCTATTTGCTTTCCCCCTTGCCTATGCCATCTGTGGTTGTCATAGGCAACGTGATTTTAAGGGGTGCAGAATTTCATCTTTTTTGTCTAGTTTGGCTTGGGGTCCATGGCAATGTAGAGGAAAGAAGGTTTCCTTGTATGGTCTCACTTTACAGAGAGGTTACATTGTCTTTGGAGTGTATTGTTGAGAGGCTGTGATAGTGGCGTAATAGTGCGACTTGGGCGCGTTATATGCACCCAGACATGCTTCCCCTGCTGTCCCAGTTGCATTCCAGCAGTGTTGGCATCCTTTTCTGAGGTTTCAGGGTGGACTTGGTGACCTCCAAGTGGTCGAATTGAGATTTCCAAGTGGCGAGCATTTTTTTCTCATAGACTTTAATGGGATTCGATATTCGGTCGAATAGTCGAATTTCGCGGTCTATTCGAATCGAATTTCGAACTTTCGAATATTTCACTACTCGCTCATCTCTAATGATCTCCAACTCGTTCTGATGCTGCGTCAAATGTCCCTATTAATCTGTTCAAACCCTGTGAAGTCTGGCCGGGAACACTTTTGTGTCTTTATGAGGATGAACCACAATAGCTCCAGAACAAAAGCATTGTGTGCTACAAATTGTTGGCCCCTAGTTTTCAAGAAATGGCCAATGGCGGAGATGCCAGCCTCGTGTGGGATCGATGATGCTTGCGGTTGCTTAGCAGCGCTCTAGCTGAATAGCGCTCTGCAACTAAGTCCCCCCCTCCCTGTACTTACTCCGGCTGCACGCCTGATGCTGGCGTGGTGACATCATTGGGCACTGCGGAACGGGAGGAGGAGATCACGCCTCTTGAGTTACTTATACCAGTGGATGGGTGTGTTTTGCTGGCTTCCATAAAATACCTATAGGGTGGCTACATGCACTCATGAGTAGGGAGGCTGCGGACTTGGCAGCAACCCAGCATGTCTCATGGTAGTTGATATTGCCAAACGCTCTCACTAACAATTTGGGAGGGTTGTTTTGACTAGACCCCCATTTTCCATGTCAGACTTTTAATGGGCCATATAATCTTTTCATCAATTTTTGGGAAAACTAACAGACTAACCTGTGGTCCATCTTGTGCATCTGGGACTGTTTAACCATTTGTAGCACCAGATGCACTGCTGCCCCTTGTCCCCTGATGAGTCTGATGAAATGCGTAGGGACGGTTTTTTCCTCCCTGGGGGATTCAAATTATTTTCCCTAGGTGGGGACATCCAGGGCCTTCTCAATAGGGAAAGGTTCCAGAAGGGGCCGACCCTGTCACGGCGATGACTCTGTATTAGGAGGTCATTAGGGCATACTAGTCCTGAAAGGGCATATTAGGATCAGTATTTACTGCTCCGGCCTCTTTCCCCCTAATAGAAATTATTAGTTTTACCATACTCGTAATAGTACGGCGCTGGGTGAAGTGGCTTAATGCCCAGTGCTGTAGTACTACTACGGCGCAGTGATCGGGCGGGTGCAGGAGCTGCGCCCGCCCGATCAGCGGTGGGGGTCCGGCTGTGGCCAGTAGTAGTGAAAAGTAGTAAAAGTAGTAGTGAAAACACAGATGCCAGCGCATTAACCCTTCATGTGCTGCGGTCAGCTCTGACCGCGGCACATGCGGTGTGCGGCGTGAAGGGGTTGCCATCGGGTCCCCGCGCTGCTGTGACAGGGACCTGATGGCTTAGATGGCAGCCCGATGCCTTCCTTAGGCATCCGGCTGCCATATACGGAAGCCTGTGAGATCCAGCCCCTGGATCTCACAGGCAGAAGGCTGTAAGTGTATTACTATGTGTAATACACTTACAGCCAATGCATTACAATACAGAAGTATTGTAATGCATTGTGCAGGGGATCAGACCCCCAAAAGTAAAAAAAAATGTGAAAAAAAGTTAAAAAAAGTAAAAAAATAAAGTTTCAAGTAAAAAAAAAAATAAAATCGCCCTTTTCCAAAAAAAAAGTAAAAATAAATTGTAAAAAAAAGGGAAAAAAATAAAAGCATACATATTAGGTATCACCGCGTCCGTATCGACCAGCTCTATAAAAATATCACATGATCCACCCCGCCAGGTGAACACAGTTTAAAAAAAAAAAAAAAAAAAAAAAACAGTGCCAAAACAGCCATTTTTTGGTCACTTTACCTCACAGTCATCTTGTCCTGCAAAAAATGAGACCCTACCTGAAACAATTGCCCGAAAAAAAAAAATGGCTCTCAGAAAATGGCAACACAAAAAAAAGATTTTATTCTGTTCAAAAATGTATCTAATGTGTAACAAAAACGTTAGATATATTGGGTATCGCCGTGTCCGTAACAACCTGCTCTATAAAAATATCCCATTATATTCGCCCTCAGGTGAACGCTGTAAACTATTTTTTAAAAAAACTATGACAAAACAGTCATTTTTTGTCACCTTGCCTCACAAAAAGTGTAACACCAAGTGATCAAAAAGGCTTATGTACCCCAAAATGGTACCAATGAAACGGTCACCTCATCCCACAAAAAATAAGACCCCACATAAGACAATAACTCAAAAAATAAAAACTAATGGCGCCCGCAAACCAATCCATCAAAATCTGTGCTGCAAAATCCATATGGTGCTCCTTCTGTTCTGAATCCTGCCATGTATCCCCACAGCAGTTTACCACCACATATGGGGTGTTGCCGTATTCAGAAGAAAATGGGGAACAAATTATGGGGTGATTTTCTCCTGTTACCCCTTGTGAAAATGAAAAATTTGGGGCTAAAGCAACATTTTATTGGAAGAAATTAAACTTTTCATTTTCACAGCCAAGTGTTTCCAAATTCCGTAAAACGCTTAGGGGGTCAAAGTGGTCAGTACACCCCTTAATATATTCTTTGAAGAGTGTAGTTTCCAAAATGGGGTCACTTTCTGAGGGTTTCCGCTCTAGGGGTACGTCAGGGTCTCTCAATTACAAAATGGTGCCTAAAAACCATTCTAGCAAATCTGCCTCCAAAATCTGTATGGTGCTCCTTTCCTTCTGACCACTGCCACATGCTCATAGAGCAGTTTACCACCACATATGGGGTATTTCTGTAAACTGCAGAATCAGAGTAATGTATATTGAGGTTTAGTTTGCTGTTAACCCTTGCTGTGTTGCAAGAAAAAATTGATTAACATGAAAAATCATAAAAATGAAATTTCGCCTCCATTTTCCTTTAATTCTTGTAGATTAGCTAAAGGGTTAGCAAAGTTTGTAACATCAGTTTTAAATAATTTGAGGGGTGTAGTTTCTAAAATGGGGTCATTTATGGGTGGTTTCCATTACGTATGCCCCGCAAAATCACTTTATATCTGAATTGGTGCTTAAAAAAATCTTTTTGGAAATTTTGTTGAAAATTTGAAAAATGGCTTCTAAACTTCTATGCCTTCTAACGTCCTAAAAAAGTAAAGTGACATTTATAAAATTATGCCAACATAAAGTAGACATATGGGGAATGTAAAATAACTATTTTTGGAGATATTACTATGTATTTTGAAAGTAGAGAAATTGAAATTTGCAAATTTTTCAAAATTTTTGGTAAATTTGGAATTTTTTTTATAAATAAAAATGAAATATTTTGCCACAAATTTACTACTGTTGTGAAGCACAATATGTGACGAGAAAACAGTCTCAGAATGGACTGGATAAGTAAAAGCGTTCCAAAGTTATTACCACATAAAGTGACACATGTCTGATTAGCAAAAATGGCCTGGGCAGGAAGGTGAAAACAGGCCCGGGGTTGAAGGGGTTAAACAAGCGCATTTGTGTTATTTGGACATACTATTTACAAAGATTTGATTAAAAGTTAAGTTTTATATTCTGCTGATATGCCAATTTAATCAAAAATTTGATTAACAAAAACCCCTTTAGGGATCCCCAGTGCACAGTTAAATAAAACTTAACTTTTATTTTTATTAAATTTACAAACGCAAAGGTACAAAGAAAAAAGTTAAAACTATCAGTCAGTTTGTGCCACAGTATTGATGTTTCCTACTCAGGCTGATATTTTCATCAGGAGTGAATCAGAGACAATGTTGCAAACTCTGTTATTATTTTATATGGTGTGGAGATTCACCTTTGTGACTCCTCAAGGGAGCTTTACTCCTAACAAGAATCTTCGTCTCTAACAATTACACTCCTAATACTCCTATGCATAGAATGGAACTGCGGGGAGAAGCGATCACATAGAGAGGCTGAGAGACTTGGAAAAGCTCTGCATGGCAAGCCATTGCCACTGGTCCGTACTAGAGCTCCCACAGGCTGTACAGTGGTGTTTCTGAGCTAATGCTCCTGTGCGGCTCCGCTGTACAGTCTCTCAGACCGGGCGTATTAGCGCTCGAACGCTCGCTGCGCTCCGGTCAAGATATCAGGTACAGTGTGTACTGACTAATGAGGCGCCCGCTCCCTCACTGTCAGATGGCTTTACTCACTGTCAGATTCTTTACTTTTCCCATTTTGGCACTTTTTGTAATATAATAGCAGTGGTCTCCTCAGCAAGCGGGCAACTGCCAGGAGGGAGTGCTTCCCTCCCGACAATTGTCTGTGTGATCGGGGTGTCTAAAATACCCTTTACTTTCTTGATGCGATACTCTGTTTCCGAATTGATACTTTTTTGTAATTACAAAAAAGTAATCACTGATGCTCTCATTGCACCCAAGCTCTGCTCCTTTATGTGACCAGCTGTTTCCTCTCTGCTTTGCCGCTGCCATCAGGAATTTCAGGGCCCAATAGAGGCATACTATGTGAGCCCCCCCAACCCTTCTCACATTCATAGTCATAAGAGACAGCTTTTTGTTAGGCCATTTTTTCATACAAGATTTTCATTTCTATAAGCTCTTATTATTGATTAAATGAAGGAAAAAAACAATTGTGCCATTTTAATTTAGGCAGTCGCTGGTGACAGATTCTCTTTAAGGCCCCATTCACGCATCCGTATTTTTGCACATCCCGGAAAACTGTCATTTTTTTGCGGATCCGTTGTTCCGCAAAAAACTCAGTTTTTCCAGGACATCCCTTCCGTTTTTCCGTAAAAAACGGAAAGGATGCATCCATATGTCATCCGTTTTTTGCGGATCCGCAAAAAACGGAAGGATGAATAACATCTTTTTTTTTCACCCCTCCTGGAACGGAATCCGCAAATACGGATGACATGCGGATGCCCTTCCTCATGTCTTCCGCATTTTTTGCGGATCCATAGACTTTCATTGTGCTACGGACCGCAATTCGGGAGAAAAGTAGGACAGGAGGATTTCTTTATGCGGACAGTCGGAACGGACACGGATGCGGACACCACACAGTGTACTGTCCGCATTTTTTCAGGACCCATTGAAATGAATGGATTCGCATCCTATCCGCATAATTGTCCGCAACACATTATACGGACGTGTAAATGAGGCCTAAAGGGGTGTTTCAGGATCTCATTACTGATGGCTTATCTTTAGGATAGGACATGAGCATCTGATCAGCTGTGGGTCCGACACCCTGACGATCAGCTGTTCCCAAATTACTTTGGTGTTGGAATTACACACCTCAATCCACTGTGTAGTGGATGGAGAGGATTACTGCAGTGCAGCTCAAATTCACTTTAATGCGAGCAGTTCTGTAGTGAATAGCTCTGTCTATTACACAGTGGATGAAAATGTATGGGAACAGCTGAGCTAGGGTGCAAGTGTCAGACCACCACCAATCAGATATTGAGGGCCTAGCCTGATAATAGGCCATCAATATAAAAATTCTAGAATATCCCTAGTGCACATAGCTATGCTATCTACTGTACAGTGTTATTTCTAATCGTAAGATGTTTTTGGTATTTTAACCCTAATATGCATTACAACATACAGTTATTTGTACAGTTGATTAGAAAGGAGAGGGGTCAAGTGCTGAGACTGCTTCATATGCAGTGGGAGTTGGCTGTGTAATACAGCCAGCACCAATGACATCGGCGATTATGCTGATCCCAGTTATTTAACTCCTCAGATACTGTGACTAGCGATGAGCGAATTTTTCAAAAATCCGATTCGATTGGTTTGCCAAAATTTTCCAAAAGTTTCGATCTGAATTAATTTGTAGCGAATCTATTAAAAAACTATTTCCTGGCAGAAGAAAGCCTGTATAGTGGTGTAGAACACTGTGCCTTGCAGTAACACGCATAGGGAGTCTGCTGTGGCAGTGAAACAATACTGTGAGTCAGTATGACATGCAGATGACAAGCGTTGCTCTTAGAATCACTGCACACTTAGGCTCCATTCACACATCCGCAAAATGGGTCCGCATTCATTCCGCAAATTTGCGGAACGGGTGCGGACACATTCATTTTCAATGGGGCCGCAAAAGATGCGGACGGCACACTGTGCCACACTTCCGGTCCGCGGCCCCCCAAAAAAATAGAACATGTCCTATTCTTGTCGGCATCCGGGGACAAGAAAAGGCATTTCTATTATAGAGCAGGCCACGTGCGGTCCGCAAAATGCACATGGCCGGTGTCCTTGTTTTGCGGATTCACAATGACATACGGACGTGTGAATGAAGCCTTAACGTATTTGGGCAGTTATGGGGCCAAAACTGACCAAATAACTCATCTGCCTTCACTTGGTCAGCATTTGATCAGTAATCCATCAGTATTGCTGAAGCCCAAAAAAAAAATAAAAAAATAGGAGCGGATCCAAAACAGAGATGACATGTGAATGGAATATTTGCATGTCTTCTGTGTTTTGTACCCACTCTGGCTTTTGGCTACCAAATCATAAGCCAATTCTGATGGGACCATGTCATACAGTCCTTACCGCTGCTACATAGACCGGATCCGTTGAGCGTCTTATTTTCCCTTTCTTCTGACAGATCATCAGGAGGCCAGGGAGTGACACAATGACAGTGTTGAGGCGAAGCAACGACAGTGTGGTGGTGGCAGCGGCATCAGGAGACTACAGAGTGGCAAGGTAACAATGTGGAGGTGGCAGCAGCAGCACCATGAGACCACAGAGTCACCCGGTGACATAGTGGGGAGGTGGGTGGCAGTAACAGTACCCGCTGACGATGTTGGGTGTAAGAAGGAGCACTTGGCATCAGATGTGTGGCATCAGGCGGATGGCAGAATCAGATAGTGACTGAGGCAGGTAGGCAGAAGAAACTGGTCTCTTTTGTCAAGGTTTGGGTGAGGCAGCATGGATGATCTAAACTGATGCATCAGGCATTGGCGGGTGGAAATCCTGGCTGATCTACACCTGATTCATCTCGACAAAAGTCAGTCTCTCCACATTTTGAGTGGAGAGGCGAGTTCTCCTTGGGGTAAGTATGGCGACTGCCTCACTAAACACCCGCTCTGATGCCACACTACTGGCCTGCCAGGACAGCTTTTCCAGGGCAAACTCAGCCAGTTGTGGTCACAAATCCAGTTTGGTTGCCCAGTAGTCCAGCGGATCTTCAATGACAGGTGGCAGGGTGCACTCCAGTATGCCACCACCTGCTGGTTCAGGTTCTGCTCTATGTCTAGCTGTTGGTGAGTAGTTTCTTCATTATGCGGGTTAAGAAAGCTGCTCATCAGCAACTCCCAACAATCATGGCAGTGGAACGTGAGCGCAGAGGGCCCCCTGGTTAGACCTGCGAGATGATGGACGATCACGTAGATAGGCAGCGGCCAACTGCCAACTACATAGGATGTCTCAATAGTAGTTCAGTTTGTCCTCCCTCTCGGCAGGTGTAAAAAAGGCCCTCATTTTGGACCGGTAGCAAGGGTCCAACAAAATGGAGAGCCAGAAGTCATCTCTCTTCCAAATGCTGACAATTCAGCTGTCACTATGCAAGCAAGTGAGCATGCATTGGGCTAATTGCGCAAGTGACTCGGAGGGACTCCCTGCCTCCATCTCCACTGCATACTGCCACTGTATGTCTGGGTCCTCTGCCTCCTCTTCCTCATCGCCCTGTAGCTCCTCTGGCTGCTCCTGCTCCTCCTCTCCTGTCACCTGTGTAGAAAAACCACCCATTTTGCTACACTGCTTTCGCTAAATTGCTTGTGCTCCAATGACCTCCTCTTCCTCCTACTCCAGTTCAGCCCCCACAGGGTTCATGTGGCCGTGAGATGTAGTCGCCACGTCTCCTGTCCCCTGACCAGCCAGATTTACCAGCATCTTTTTCAGGATATGAATCAGTTGAATGATGTTGTTCATCTCGTAGTGCTGGCAACTGACAAATAAAGTGGCCTCCTCAAAGGGTACAAGCAAACTGCAGGTGGCATGAATGAGCTGCTATTGGCTGACATCGAAGTTACACAGGGGAGTACCTCTGTCTGCTTGGATCATCAAGAAATCATTTATGGCCCTTCTCTGTTCGTGCGGTCGGTCCAACATATGGAGGGTGGAATTCCAACAGGTGGAAACGTTGCATATCAGCCATTGTTGGGGGACGCCGTTCTGCCTCTGTAGCTCAAGGAGGGTGTACTTGGTGGTGTACGAGTGGCTGAAGTGCATACAAAGTTTCCTGACCATTTTTAGGAGGTCTTGCAGATGGGTAGAAGACTTCATGAACTTCTTGAAAACCAGATTGAACATGTGCACTATGCAGGGCGCATGGCACAGCACTTCTTGACGCAGCGCCAACACCATGTTCTTCCCGTTGTCGGACACCATGGTTCCAATTTTGGGTTGTCGCAGAGGCAAACGAGGTGTAGAACAGCATGATACCGCCGTACCCTGCACATGTGGTATGCTTGTGGGCACTGTGAATTGTCCCTGCAGTGGAGGCTGAGGACATGGTGAAGGATGAGGAGGCAGACATTGTCGCAGGACCAAAGGCATGAAAACGTGAAGGCGGAATCGGCGTCGCCTGGCCAAGTTGCTGGTTTGGCTATGCAGGAACCACATTTACCTAGTGAGCTGTAAAGGACATACTGTCCCTGAGCGTAGTTACAGCCCCACATGTTGGTGCTGCCGTGCACTTTGGCAAACACCGACAGACTCAAGGACTGGCCCACCTTCTGTTCTACATATTTGTACAGGGCTGGTACTGCCTGTTTCGCAAAGAAATGACAGCTTGGAACTCTCCACCTCCGCTCAGCACAAGCCATCAGTTCTTTGAAAGTCAACACTTGGAAAGGGAGGGACTGCAGCAACTTGGCCAGGAGCACATCCAGCTTCTGCGCTGTTGTATCAGTACAGGCATACTGCTGTCTCTTGGCAATCGCTTCGCTGATCAATTGCTGACAGAATGACTGACGAGGAGTAGGAGGAAGAGCAGTAGCATCTGGACCAGCAAATGATGAGAAGGACAGCTCCCTGGTGGAGCCTTGACTGCCTGAAATCGGGTGCATGCTACTGGGTGATGCAGCGGCTGCTGCGGCAGGCTGGACAACCACATTGGAGCCACGGTTCTCCCAGGCCACTTTATGAGTATGCTGCATATGTTGACGGAGGGCAGTGGTGCCAACATTGGCACCCTGGCCATGCTTCACCTTCTGCCCACAGATTCTACAAATGGCCATGTTCACCTCACCCGGCGGCTTAACAAAAAACTGCCACACCGCAGAGTAGGTGATTTTACCCTCGGAATGACTGCTACCGCTGCTACCTCTGTGATCCCTGCACCACTACTTTCCGGCCCGGTAGGCTCCTGCAAAGCAAGTGGTCTACACTGGGCATGTTTGGCTCCTGACCTCGCACTGCTGCCACCCTGCTGACTCCCGGCCACGCTACCGACTTGCTGGCTCCGCCACTGCCTCACGGGCAAGCTGCCACCCTCTTCTCCCGATGATGATGAAGCCTCTAATTCACCTGGCTCCCAAATAATATCGGCTACATGATCGAGTACTGTCTGAACGTCACTGATGTCCTCTTCAACGGTCCCTGGGTCAGGAGCCTGACCGCTTGCAACACCAACTCCTACGCCACTCTCCTCATCACTACTTGCCTTCCTAACAGTGGAAGCTGTGGATGTCTCCTCCACATCTTGGCTGGCCAGTAGCTGCTGACTGTCCTCTAGTAGCTCGTCCTCGCTGTATAGTGGAGCTGAGCCGACAGCCTACAGTACTTCTCTGGCTGAGGGAACAGAAAAGGACAGTGGCAGGTTGAGGACAGGTGAGGGCACAGGGCCTGCTCCTGGGCCATGCCAACCAAGGGTTGTGTCTGAAGAACCCACCAACTCTTGGCTAGGGGTGTCTGATGTCATTTGCGACGAAGCTGAAGACCGAGTCAACCATTCAAGAACCGCTGGGTTGCTGGTCAAGACACGACAGCTAGATGACACCGAAAGCTCAGGCCTCTCGAAGTGACCCCTGCTGCTACGCCCCCTTACTCTTCTGTGACCTGTGCCTGCGCCAGAAACATTTAGGTCTCTGCCACTCCCCTGTGCAGGGCCTGTCACTTCTCTGTCTGACATATTGTTAGAATAAATAAATAAAAAGGAAATTAAAATACGCCAAAAAGGGCTGAAATTTTTCCACTTCACCACACAATGGCTAATAAGCCCTTTTTTTTCCCCACTAATACACACCAAAAAAAGACTTTATTACATGTAACTGCAGTGCTATACACCGAATAAAACTTTTTTTTTCCCCACTTATACACACCATGTAACTGTGGCGCACAAGGGCTAATAAGACCCCAATAATCGGAATTACAGAGGTATGATCTATTGCAAACCTGAGATGAGCAGCTGTATCATGGCAATTTTGAACTCCAGTTAGTTCACCAAGGTGTAGGATTGTTTCTATTACCCAGGCTCTAACCACCCCTACTGAACCCTGTTCAATGCAATACTTTCCTCCCTATCCTTTCCATACACTTCTATTGAGCAATATATAAGTTTGAATGTGAACGTCACTCTCTACCACTAGCACTTGCTAACGTCTCTCCCTGAACTAAGTACACTGGAAAATGGCAGAATCCAAGATGGCTGAGGCCATTTATAGGGCTGTGACATCACATGGCTGGCTGGCTGATGATTGGCTGCATGCATGGCATTGTGGGTGATCCCTCATCCCCAGAGTTACTTGCTCCATGTCCTAACACGTGCAGCAACCATTTTGGCTTTCTCTGGGACTGCTGTGCTTCCAGGGCCTAAACGGCTCCCCTGTGTTTAGAATCAACGGGCTGAAGAGGAGAGTCAGCACAGATCCAGTTACAACTTGTGTATGTATTGGGGTGGCAAGGGTCACTGCATGGCAGGAAAATCCAGTGCCTATGGCCAAATAGAGAGTCAACCCTGGGCGGGAATATGCTCTCTCCAAAACTGATAATTGCTATGATCCTATCATACGGTAACATCTGGTTTATATAACAGTCCTTCCTTTATTCCTGTTTGGCGGCTAACTTCCAGCATCAGGTCTTCATTGACTGTATACAGTGATGTCTGGAACTTTGTGAACCCTTCAGAATTTTCTATAGTTATGCATAAATTTGACTTGAAACTACATACGATTTTCACACAAGTCCTAAAAGTAGATAAAGAAACCAAATCAAACAAGTCAAAAATATTACACTTGGCCATTTATTTATTTAGGAAGATAGAATGTCACGTAAGTTGCAAAGGTATGTGAACCTTTGCATTCAGTACCTTGTGCAATAATAACGCCAACTAAACATGTCCTGATATTTCGGTGTGTTTCCTCCCATAAACTGCTCGCTTGAGTTCCTACCACAACATTCTTATTGGATTAAGGTCAGCACTTAGACTTGGCCTTTCCAAAACTTTAACCTTATTCTTCTTTGCCCATTCTTTGGTAGTACAATTTAAGTGCTTATGGGTATCATCTTACTGCATGATCCACATTCTCTTGAGAGTCAGCTCACGGACAGATGTCCTGAAATTTTCCTTTAGAATTTGCTGGTGGTATTCAGAATTATTTTTTCCATGAGTGTTGGCAAGCGTCCTGGCTCAGAGGCAGCAAACCATGATACTACCACTGCCATGTTTTTCTTTCTGCAAATATAACATCCAAATTGCTTACCGAGCCTGTGACACTACAAAGTGTCACAGCCCCAGAGTGTCTACTCTACCCAACAGCAGATACACAGGAGAAGCTGGCAACGGACCAGAGTCGTCCCTTGCCGGGGAGTGCTCTGATTGGTTAGTCTGTGCAGACTAACCAGCCAGAGCGCAGTAGTTTTAAAATGATGGTTTCAGGCTGTGATCTCCAGTCTGGAAATCACAGCCTGAAAGAAGGCACTGCCTCCAATCTTACACTAATGCCATTATAAAGCAACATTATATTGGAAATAAAAGTTAATTCTTTATTTTCACAGCCATGCGTTTCTATGAAACGCTTGTTGGGTCAAAGCATTCACTTCAACCCTAGATTTATTCATTGAGGGGTGCAGTTTCCAAAATGGGGTCACTTTATGGGGTTTTCTTTCTAGGGGTACCTCAGGGTGTCTTCAAATGTGACATGGCACCTGAAAACCATTCAGGGTAATACATATTGAGGTTTGAGGAAAAATTGATTATAATGGGAAATACACAAAAAAAGCACAAAAAAAAGCACAAAAAAAATGAAATTTTCAAATTTCCCCTCCATTTTGCTTTAATTTGTGTGGAACACCTAAAGGGTTAACAAAGTTTGCAAAATCAGTTTTGAATAACTTGATGCTGTAGTTTCTAAAATGGGGTCATTTACGGGTTGTTTCCACGAGGTAAGCCTCACAAATAGTTTTTTTGTTTACTTCTAGGTCTTCTAACGTTCTAGAAATAATAAAATGACATTTACAAAATGATGTCATTTACTATGACTGACTGCTGTGCTTCCTGTCCAGAGAGAAGTTCAACCCAGTTTTTTGGGTCTGCCTCCCTCCTATGCCAGCTACGCAGATGTCCTTGACAAAGAGGAGGCTGAAACCCAGCCACCGCATCAGCCATGTGGCCCGGTCTACACACTGTGCCTACCTGAGATTCAGGCCATGTCTGATTATATTAGGGAGAACTTAATGAGCAGATTTATCGGAAGTCTGCCTCTCCTGTGGGAGCGTTTTTTTTTTAAATTTGTTAATAAGGAAGATGTTTCCCCTCAGCCATGTATTGATTACCATGCTCTAAATAAGTTCACCGTGAAGAATAAGTATCCCCTGCTAATTCCAGAACTCTGACAGACTTCGTGGAGCTAGAGTATTCATGAAGTTAGAGAGGAAGGACTACATTTGTGTATCTTGTTATGCCTTTTGATCTGTACAAAAGTCTGGCAGTGAAACCTGCTTAACACCTGCCTTATGGTCTTCTTGGATGACATCTGTCTTTCTCACAATAAATACATCCAAACTGCACATCTTAGGGATAACAGATTGTTTGCCATGTATAAAAAGTGTCAGAATAATATTGAATGGGTGGGCACACTCTCATTTAGGTTGGTCTTTGTATAGAGGAATAGTCTCCAAGTGTATTTGGTATATGTTCTACAAAGATGGTGCTAATAGTGTTAGTACATATGGTGACAACAGTGCTGATAATTATAGTGCTAAACAGTATTCAATTTAAAATAGCATTTATTTAAATATAATTCTCTGGGCCCAGATTTTATAAAACCAAGATAAATTTAATAAGGAAAAATAGTAAAAACAAAAATAAAAATAAAAATAAAGATTAAAATTAAAAATTAAAGGATAAAATAGAAAAAATGAGAAATAAAGATAAAAATGTAGAGTAGAACTGAGTCCTCCTTGTTTGGTACCACGTAGATATTTATGGCAGAGTTAGTTTGTATATTATATTGTATCCAGCAGGAAACTTACTGCTGTATAGTTTCACCTTTTTGATACAGTGTTAAATAGTAAACTGTGTGGTATATAGTCTCTATATCCGGATTCCTATGGCAATGAATAGCGCAGTCTTATGATTAAATTGAGCTGAAAATAGTGGCAATGGATAGTTCCTTACAGAAGAATAAGGGTATCTCCAATGTATGCAATCTCTGTATATATTTTTGTATATATTTTTCAGTACATTACCACTCCGATGCCGCCAGAGCTGGAGAGTCCCGGAGCGACGTGGTCCCGATGTCCCGGCTCCTATCCCAGGCTGGTATGTAAGCGCGCGCTTTTCTTCCGAGCTTCGGCGTTCCACGTGGCGTCCCACGTGGATTTCTGCGCTTAAACTGTATGGGAGTCTCGTGAGTCTCCTATCTTTCAGTGTTCATCCGGTCTAAGTTGGTGGAAAATAATTATATTATACTGTTTGTCATTTTTGACAATATAATTTCTCCGTGGTGCTTATTATTTTTGTGAGGTCTCTTCTTCTAGGAAATAGCAAATCCCTTCACCAAACGCGTTTCGGGGGTCTGTTCTGCCCCCTTTTTCAATGGTAGTGGGATCTGATGTCTTTTGGGTTTTTATAGGTTCAACTGTTGGAAATTAGCTTAATTAGTTGCCTGAGGGATTTAGTTCTTCATTGCATTAACCCCTTGTATGTGGAACATTAAAGCATCGCATATATTTAGGAGACACAAGTTGTAATTGTATTCTTTCATATAGTCCAACCTGTCAATAAGTATCATGATAAGTGTAGTATAATGTAATGTATAGTCAATTATTATACTGGTATACAATAATGATCATTTGAGGAAGGAAATATATGGTGAATTCCTACATCCTATATGTAGAGGACATTTTTGTGCATCTATTGTGTCTCATATGTTATAAATGATGCCTTTCCAGGATGTGAAATGGCTATTAGCTGTTGATGTCTCTTGATAGAAGCGTATTCATATCTTTTTTTGTTTTTTTGTATGTCACAGATTTATGTTTTGTATTCCATATTTTATTCCCTTCCTTTTTTGTTGTTTGTTTCTTCCCCAGGTTTTTGTGGAGTCCTCTCCCAAGAAAAGGAATGCACATCTGCCTCAAAACTCACTGGTAAGTGTTTAATTTATTCCAATTGATTTTAATTTTATTTGTATCCTATTTATTAGTAGCATAATGATCACTGTTTGTTCTTATTAATTTATTATTTATATATTGATTTGTCTCTTGTTTTGGATGTCTAGTTATTTTGTTTTTAGTTGTTTTGTTCTTTGTCTCTTATTAATTATTGCTTTTATTTTTATGTTCTTTCTTGGGTGTGGGTATATTTATTCCACTTATTGATGTCTTATTTTTCTGCATTAATTGTTTCGTTTCTATTAATTATTGATTGTTCGGTATTGTGTTTGTTTTTGTTTTCTTTCACATATTGATTTTGGTTTTATTGATCTTGATATACTTCTATGTATGATTGTAGATATAGGGACAGAGGCCTCTCAGGGAGAGCGTCACGGTGCTGGGTAGACAGCCTGACCGTGACGTCTGTCCCCGAGGGGCGTCTGCCCCAATCTTCGATATTTTATATGAAGCCGAAAAGCTCCATTTCCGCATTTAGTCCTTTTGGCATCAAAGTGTTAAATTCAAAAATCCTTCTGGATTCCAAACGAGACATGTTTTTTATGTGATGGCCTCCTCTCCAATGTCTTGTGATTTTGTCCAGAGCAGTGTATGTCAGTGTTGAGGGATCTTGGTTGTGTACTTCCTTAAAATGCTTTGATACAGAATGTAGTAGGTAGCCTTTTCTGATGTTATTTACGTGCTCCGCAATGCGTTTTTTGAGGGATCTTTTGGTTCTTCCTATGTACTGCTTATTGCATGAACACTGTAAAAGATATATGACATCTGTAGAGTCACATGTGATACAGTCCTCAATTTTGTGCAAATGTGAGTTTGTGGTAGATTTAACTTCTGTGGTTTTTTTGGGGAATTTGGTTAAGTGACAATTTGCACATCTTCCGCATCTGAAGAATCCCTTAGTTTGTAGCCAATTCTGTGATCTGGGTGTATACTTTTTATTTCTAACCGATGGTGCAACCTTCAGACCTAAATTGGGTGCTTTTGTAAATGTGATGAGTGGCATATTAGGTAATATAGGGCCAATTAATTTATCTGCTGTTAATATGTGCCAGTGATTTTTTATGATGCGTTGTATATTTCTATATTGTGCATTGTATGGAAGGATTATAAGCACCACGGAGAAATTATATTGTCAAAAATGACAAACAGTATAATATAATTATTTTCCACCAACTTAGACCGGATGAACACTGAAAGATAGGAGACTCACGAGACTCCCATACAGTTTAAGCGCAGAAATCCACGTGGGACGCCACGTGGAACGCCGAAGCTCGGAAGAAAAGCGCGCGCTTACATACCAGCCTGGGATAGGAGCCGGGACATCGGGACCACGTCGCTCCGGGACTCTCCAGCTCTGGCGGCATCGGAGTGGTAATGTACTGAAAAATATATACAAAAAATATATACAGAGATTGCATACATTGGAGATACCCTTATTCTTCTGTAAGGAACTATCCATTGCCACTATTTTCAGCTCAATTTAATCATAAGACTGCGCTATTCATTGCCATAGGAATCCGGATATAGAGACTATATACCACACAGTTTACTATTTAACACTGTATCAAAAGGTGAAACTATACAGCAGTAAGTTTCCTGCTGGATACAATATAATATACAAACTAACTCTGCCATAAATATCTACGTGGTACCAAACAAGGAGGACTCAGTTCTACTCTACATTTTTATCTTTATTTCTCATTTTTTCTATTTTATCCTTTAATTTTTAATTTTAATCTTTATTTTTATTTTTATTTTTGTTTTTACTATTTTTCCTTATTAAATTTATCTTGGTTTTATAAAATCTGGGCCCAGAGAATTATATTTAAATAAATGCTATTTTAAATTGAATACTGTTTAGCACTATAATTATCAGCACTGTTGTCACCATATGTACTAACACTATTAGCACCATCTTTGTAGAACATATACCAAATACACTTGGAGACTATTCCTCTATACAAAGACCAACCTAAATGAGAGTGTGCCCACCCATTCAATATTATTCTGACATTTTTGAGGACTATTGGGGTTATTAGTCAAGGGTGAGAGCACCTTGTATTCACTTCTCTACTCTGGTGAGCCACTGCATTTATAATTCATGTATAAAAAGTGCCTTTTCAAGAAAACTTCCATTCCCGGGCTATATAATCTCCAACTATGACATGCAAATCGACCCAGAAGAGCTGTCCGCAGTTCTGGAATGGCACCATCCCACAGGTCTAACAGTCATTAAATGGCTCTTGGGTTTTGGCAATTATTACAGGCAGTTTGTCCCTCATTTCTCCACTCTGCCCGCCCCTATCTTCGCACTTACCTGCAAAGGGGTGAACACTAGGGATGGGACATAAGCAGGCCTTCTCCCCAGCCTTGATTTTGCACAACTGCCCCAATGTCCCTAGGCAGTTCTATCTAGAGATAGTGTTATACTGGCTGTCCATGCCAGCTGCGGCCTCACTCTCCCCTGTGGTTCTATACAGAGTATAAGAACTTGATGTATCTGCAAAATGTTCAACGTCTAAAACCTTGTCAAGTCTGCTGGTCATTATTCTGCATCAAATTTAATTTTGCACTCCATTTTTGAACAGATCGCTCTCATTCATTTGATTCTGCTGACAAGGCATACTATCGATCCTGCCCCCATCATGTGTCGCTCCAGTTCTGCTCAATGACATCCCACCTGGCAAGACATATGTCCCCTTGCCCAAGAGAAGGCAGGCTTCTGGGTTGTGTTTACCACTGGCCACCCAAGTCTCTGCAAATGTGCTTGTCTGATGTCTTAACCTTACTAGTAGCGTACAATCTCTAAGGACATCAAGGATTATGCAGTCTCCTGTACCATCTGTGCCCAGAATAATACTTGTAAACAAAAACCTGCAGGATTCTTGCTTTCTTTGACATTACCCAAAGCACAGTGGCAACATACAGCCATGGACTTAACTATTGATCTTCCTAAACCTGCAGGATTCTTGCTTTCTTTGACATTACCCAAAGCACAGTGGCAACATACAGCCATGGACTTAACTATTGATCTTCCTTCTTCCTCAGGATGCACTGTAATTTGGCTGGTGACTTTTTGAAATGGCCCACTTGCTACCTCTGTACGGTCTTCTAGAACACATTTTTGGTTACCTGATTTGCCTTTATACATTGTATCTGACCAGAGAGTGCAGTTTACATTCAAATTCTTGAGAATCATCTGTAAACAGCTGGAATTCAAACTGGACTTTTCTTTGGCTAACCATCTGCAGCCCAATGGGCAAGTGAAACACATAAGCTAGATTTTAGTTAACCATTTGCAACACTTTGTTTCTGTATTCCAGGACAGTTGGATTATGTTGCTCCTGTGGGCAGAATTTTTGTACAATAACCATCTCAATGAGTTGACTGGAAAGTCTTTTTTCCTTGTGTATGGTCAACATTTTCAGGTTTCTCTTCCAATACTCGTCTCTTCTAGAGTTCCAGCAGCTGAATCCACTGTCAATAATTACTTCCATATCTGGCAAGGAACTTTCCTGTTGAAGTCATCTGTTTGGATGAAGAGGTCTGGTGACTATAGGTGCAGGACTCCATCTCAATTTTCTCCTGGTGCAATGTTTGGCTCTGCATCAAAAACATCAGACTCAAAGTACCCTCACACAAGTTAGCATCCCATTACACTGGTTATTTTGAGACAATTGAATCTGGTCAGTTACAAGTTGTCTTCCTTCATCTCTACACATCCCTAATTATTTTCATGTTACACATCTCACACTAGTTATATTCAACCATTACTCCAGATGCTCGTCTTCTAGTCCTGTTGGTTCAGAGAATGAGTACCATTTCAAGAATATTCTGGAAATAAAGAAAGTCAGAGGCAAAACTTTTGTGGTGGATTGGAAATTTTTTGGCCCAGAAAAAAGACCCTGGGAACCTGCAGAAAATGATCATGCACCAGTCCATCTGAAGATTCATGCAGCTGTTTGGACCAAAGGAAAGAGGGTGTAAAGGGGGTATTGTTATGACAGGGACCTGTGCTTGCTGCTGCTCTGCTCACCTGCTTCCCTTCTCCAGCAGCTCTGACCCACCAGCTTTTCTCTCTTCTATCCTGGAGGGCTCAGACCTCAGACTCTTTCTTTTTCAACATCTTTATTTAGATATTCAAACATTACAAGGACATTTGTAATCTTCCAGAAAGACATTATGTACAATGATACAAACAATTTGAAAGTATCGACAGACATCAAAATAATACCTAAACTCAATAAACAAAACAAAATTGCCTCATAAAAGTAGTAGCAAATAATAACAAAAAAAGAGAAAGAGCTGTGTGACCTTAAGAAGATACCCATAGAGTTAGGTTTGACAGGGAAAAAAGGGCCCTGATACCTAGCTCCACCAAGCTCACCCGCCAAGTCGGAGCAAATATACCAACTTAGCCTACCGCATCATAATGATTCATATATAGAGATTACTGGGATTGAGTGTTTTTCCACTAGAATAGTAATTAGAAAGAGTTAATTCCCTAATTTCGTCTGAGAGGTAAGTATTCATGAACCAATACCATTTTTTATTGAACAATTTTTTCCCACGAATACTTATTTTCTCTGACCCAACCATATCCATTAGTAGATAATATTTTAGTTGCTGAGTGATGTGAAGCATGGTAGGAAGGGACGGCTCAAGCCAAACCCTCAGCAGACACCGTTTGGCCACCAACAGAATGATGTGAATAATTGGTGGTATTGTCCCCAGTTTATGTGAGGGATCATCAATGGGTTAAAAAGAGCGAAAGAGGAGAAGTAGCGGTGCTAATTGAATCGGGTTAAACCAAATGTTATTCATATAACTAATCACTTCTCGCCAGAATATTTGTATCCTCGGACATAACCACAACCCATGAAATAAATCGGAGCCTTCCTTCCGACATTTGGGGCATGCCACTAACCTGTCAGGGCAGGCAGGCGAAATCAGGATATTAAAGCCATAATAGGCTGAGTGTATTAGTTTGAAATGTGTTTCTCGCCATTTCTCACTGATTACATGTTTGCGAACCTGCCTCCAACCCTCTAATATCCTTTGGCCAGCCTGTGGGATCCTAAGGATTGAAGCCCATCTTGGGAAGTTATAAGGGGTTGGTCCTGCAATGAAAACATCTCTAATAGAGTCATATATGCTGGATAATGACCTTTTCTGCCTGCCCCTCTTCTCGGCATCAAGGGCTATTAATACAGATTGGGAAATAAAGGGGCGGAGGCCAGCGGTGATATTCAGAACTGTAAGAACTTTGCATATGTTGGAAACAGCTGCTCTACCCCTAACAAAACCTACCTGGGCCGGGCCAATGAGACCTGGCAGATAAGCCACCAGTCTGTCAGCCATAATTTTTGCAATAATTTTGAGGTCTTGGTTTATGAGGGAAATAGGGCGGTATGACTCTGGTTTGTGGGGATCTTTATCTGGTTTTGGTAGGACTCTAATGTGAGCCAGATTTGCAGCTACAGGTATTTGGTGTCCATCTAGCAAAGAGTTATAAGAGAGCAAAGGCGGGGCAATCTGGGCCTGCGGCCTTATGACTAGCCAAATTGGATATGGTCCGGTTAAGTTCCTCGATGGTGACATCACTATTCAATTCATCTCTTTGTACCTGACTTAGCTTGGGTAATTTAACCTCATTAAGACAGTTTCACCGCTTCAAGCTATCAAAGTCTCCAGAGTCATTGTATAATGAGGAATAGAAATCCCTACATATTCCAATCACGACTGATGGTTCTAAGGAGATATTTCCTGCTTTAGAAAAGAGTCAAGGGATCAGGTTAGGCTTTCTAGCCCCCTTGGCCAGGTTTGCTAGAAGTCGGCCTGATTTGTTGCCGAAACGGAACAAATCAGATTCCCATTTTGTCCTACATATATAAGGCTTCCCTCTTTTCTAGCCACACTTCGAATTGGGCTCTAGCTTTTTTCCACTACTCTAGTGTCTCACTGGAAGAGAGGGAATGAAAGCGTAGATATGCTTTTTGTAATTTGGCACTTGATGACATATACTTATTGTGAACTACTTTTTCTAGGTGGGCCACGTAAGTAATAATGTGACCTCTAAAACAGCTTTGGTTGTCTTCCAGAACAGCGCAGGCTCCCCTTTGTGTCCCTTATTAGTAAACTCAAAATCTTCCTACCATTTTTGCAATTGGGTCTAAAAGGTGGAGTCCTGTACCAGAAATGAAGGGAAGCGCCAGGTGAAGGTTTGAGCGGTTGGTCATAAGTCTGCCAGAGTAAGCCTGACCGGAGCATGGTCAGAGATAATCATATGTTCTATGGCTTAATCAGACACTCGAGAGATCAAAACCTGGTCGATAAATAGGTAATCAATAAGAGACCATGATCTGTGAGAGTCTGAGAAAAATGTATATTCTTTGCTATCTGGATGCCCGTGTCGTCAATAATCTATCAAGCCAAGGTCTGAGATCATGTGTCCTAACCCCTTATCATACGATTTAGCAGTACCAGTACGATTCTGAGATTTTGGAGATTTGCAATCTATCTCCAGAACCATAGTTGCATTAAAATTTCCACCCACTATTTTCAACATCTGGTGATAAAGAGCCAAGGACAGAGAGAGACTGAAAGAACCCCACTTTTTCTCCATTTGGGCCATATACATTGTAGATACTAACATCACCAAGAGGTAAGCGTACCACCGCATGCACTACTCTCCCCTCGGAATCCGCATCCTGTGATTGTAATGTGAAGGCTAGATTTTTGTGGAATAGAATAACGACCCCTGCTTTACGGTTAACTGCAGGAGATCCTAGAACCTCTCCCACCCAGAACTTTGTCATGGGATGAAAATCAGCAGCGGGGAGATGAGTTTCTTGTAGTAGGGCGATAGCTGCCTTTAGCTTTTTAAGATGCCTGAGTACCATGGACCATTTCTGAGGAGAGAGCAGGCCCTTTACATTACATTAGTTATTAAGGTATGTTGCAAACTCCCCTCTGATCTCTCCCTCCCTTTCTGAGATCCCGAAGCGAGTAAATGCAGTGTAAGTATAATGAGGTCACTACGTGTCTCCATTAAATAGTATGAGGCATGGAAAAACATAAGTAAACCAATGAACAAACTGAAAGGAATACTGAGAACATTTCTTTTTTCTTTCAGGGGGAAAGAAAATAACTCTTGTAATTGGCTTCTCTTTTTTCTGACATGCAGGGATACCCTCCACACCCCCATGATAATAGTACCATTTAATCACCCTGCAAACTAACAATGCTGTGGTATATTTGAATGTCTCTACCACAATTTCAATGAGACCCTCTGGCCGAGACATAGTCATCAGGCAGTTAACATTATGTAAAGTCAACATGAGAATAGGTAATCACCTAAGTCCGTACCCGACTAAGACATAAATGAATTAAAGTGAGACTATAATCCGACATGCTGAGTCAAGATATGCTTATGTCCGATCTACTTGCCACTTCTGTATCCCGAGATCTTGCGTTGTCTCTGTGACTTTGGAACTTGAGTTGGAGGGATACTGTCCAATGATGAGCCAGGTGATTTCTGTACATCCATGGGTGCTGCAGCCTCAGACTGCTGGGCTAAGTAGTCAGTTAAGGCCCCCTCAGCTTCTCCAGCATCTTTAAAGTAATTTTCGGATCCATCCAGATAAGTGAGGCGCAGCATCGTTCAGTATTGCAGCTGGAATCTCCAACCTCTTTTATGCAGTTCTGAACAAACATGGCTGAACTCCCTCCTACGTTTGGTAAGCTCGGACGAGTAATCAGCAAAAATATGGATCTTGTAGGATTAGATGATGACTGGTTTTGGGCTCTTCTGTAAGTGCGTAGGATCATTTCTTTTTCTGCATAGTCGAGGTATTTCATTAAGACCTGGAGGGGTCTGCCTGAATCGTTGTAGCCTTCCACAGTCCTGAATATGGTATGCTCAGGTCCAAGGCGGTGGGCCCTCTCCACTCGGCACAGGGTAGCGATTCCCAGAGCCACTGGGATATCTTCTGCACATAACTTGTGTAACTCCATATGTGGAACCGTTTCCAGGACTCCCACTATGCAGAGGTTACTGCGTCTCAACGTATTTCTAAGTCGTCGATCTTTTCAGCCATACGCGCTTGTGAATAAATTAAGTCCCTGATATGGGAGTGGGCTCTCGCCATGTCATCTTCATTAGCTGATAAGCGCTGCTCGGCTTCTCCCAGTCTGGCTGACTTGGAAGCTACCTCCTTTTGCAAGGATTTCAGAGAGGCCTGCACTGTGGAGGCTGCTAATTTTTTAATATTTTATGCGGGGATGCTGTGTGCTAGAGTCCGAATCCCCTTCATCTTCCGAACGAGGTACCAGGCCTGGTGGTTGGGCTTGTGAATCCTCCTGAATTGGTGAAGCTCGGCCCAGCGCCAGCTTCTCTTTGCGCGTGGTGGGAGACATGGCGGGTTCGCGGGTGGCTAATTTGTATCTCCTAATTCACAAGGTTGACGAGGATGGACTGCTGAAGCAGACCCTCTCTAAGATTGAGCTGGGAAGTGGAGACTCAGCTCATTTAGCGGGCTGCGGACGGAGCTCCTCTGTCCCCGTGCTCACATATCAGCGCCGGAAAAAGTCTCCCTCAGGCTTTTTACTGGATTTTACATACTCTGCCTGCCCTTGTCTATGGATCTGTCACTGGTGTCTCTTGGTGCCCATGGATCATCAATCACTTCAACAAAGACTACTCTGTGAGGCAGCGGCCTGGTGGTTCTGATGTAGCACAGTCCGGATCCCTATATAGAGGTTAAAGTGTGAAGACCAGGAGGGCCATTTAATCAATGCCCTAAGGAGTAGCCCCAAGCCATACTTGTTCAAGTGACACAGTGGGTCCACACCTGCTGTGTTACACCAGCTGCATGCAGGGGTATTTTGGTCTTTTCTTTTTTTGCTGGAATTTGCGATAGTAACTCCTAGCCTTACACACACAATTACACAGAGTGGATGTGAATATTTCAGATAAACAACAGAGTAGTAGCACCTTTGTTATGCATATGCAGTAAAACATAGGCAACCCATTTAAAGAAGTTTTTTTGGATGTATAGCAAGGATTTGGGTTGCACAGTAAGCGAATGTGAGCTTTATATTTACAAGAGGTTGGTGTTAGGGCACCACTTGACTATACAATATTGTAAACAATACTTAAACATATTTCTATATTCTGTGGATAAGCCATACATGTCTGAGACAGGAATAACCAATTACACTTACCTTCGCTTTGCAGTCAAGAATAAGTACATCCAGGTACACAGGACGAAGTGCAGGAATATTAAGGCTACACTGACACAGAGGAGGCACTGAATGGACAAGGGAATGCTCAAATTCTTTGAAGGCATCCGACACAGATTTATTTAGGGATATGCTATCTGAGGCCAGTTCACTCTCAAGGCCAATAGTTTGTATATGCATGTCCAAATTTCCTGGTACTTTTGGAATATTATGGTTTCCACTGGTCACATTGTTGACTTTCCCAATCATCTTTTTAATTGCTGCCCTAGATAAGAATTCTTTTTCTAAGGCAATCCAAAGGTCTTCAATCCATGGATCTACAACCAGTTCCAAACTTCAAACACAAGCAAAGAAGAAATAAATTAAAAACAAGAATTATCATTTGAGCAAACATAGTAATGACAACTGATAAAAACTACATGTAACATACAGTATATACAATTCTGGGTGTTGATATGAATAGCTGTGTGGGAATGTGTTGTTGAGTTACATAAAAGCTGGGTACTTGTATGAAGGCAGGCAGCAGGGGCAACTTGGCAATGAGTGATGTCACAACAAAGGAATGTGATAGCAAGTACAGTGTGTATGCAATACTATGAGCTAATATCAAGGCATATTCACAGCAAATTGAAGTACTGTATGAAGCTCCAAATGTTTCTATTTGTCTGTCTGTTTCTATGTCTGTGCCTTTGAATCCAGAGGGGAAAAAAGCAGTCTGGTTTGAAGCTGTTTGGAAGCAGCACCTATACAAGCAGACAAACAACGCAAATTTGTGAGCATTTGCGTGTTTGATTTACAATGCGTGTTTGTATCAAGTGTATGACTTTAGAGTAAAGAGGACCTTTCACCACTCCTAACATGCTTGTTTTAATTTCTTCATGCATTCCCTGTGTAATAACAATTCTGGAACATTCTTATGGCTCTTTGATGTACCATTCCTTTATTATTTCTACAAGAAAAGGACTCAACCACATGCAGAATTATATAAATATGGCGTGGTACAGAAAGTATGTAATATATATATATCCTAGTCATTCAGCAAGGTAACTACCACGCCACCTGCATCCCATTGGTTCATTAAATAATAATTGGTAGTACCAGCTCCCAAAAGCAAACAACAAAACATATGTCTATACAAAGACAGAAATGGAGCCTTTGACGTACTATAAAAATATAACAATCTTTATTAATATTACAAACATAAATAAATATAAATAACAGTTACAGGGGGAAATGACAGTGCAAGAAAAACACCATCCCTTATCCACATTAAACAGTATATTGGTATAGTACACCTAAAGATAACATACTGGTGAGTACTGGAGACTATCTCTTGGTTGGCTACAGTGCCATGTGACCAAACATGACATAACAATGGCGCCGCGTATAACAAACGGTTATATACCGTATTCAATTCTATGTATGGTCACATGTGGTTACCAGTATCCAAACAAGATAAATGAAGACACTTTGTTCCTATGTATCAGTCACAGTACAGACATATATTACATGTCCCACAAAACTCACCAGGAATAGTGGAAACCAAGATAAGGCCAGGGATGGTGTCCTTCGTCCACCCCCGCGTCGGGGTAACACCATCCCTGGCCTTATCTTGGTTTCCACTATTCCTGGTGAGTTTTGTGGGACATGTAATATATGTCTGTACTGTGACTGATACATAGGAACAAAGTGTCTTCATTTATCTTGTTTGGATATTGGTAACCACGTGACCATAAATAGAATTGAATACGGTATATAACTGTTTGTTATACACGGCGCCATTGTTAGGTCATGTTTGGTCACATGGCACTGTAGCCAACCAAGAGATAGTCTCCAGTACTCACCAGTATGTTATCTTTAGATGTACTATACCAATATACTGTTTAATGTGGATAAGGGATGGTGTTTTTCTTGCACTGTCATTTTCCCCCTGTAACTGTTATTTATATTTATTTATGTTTGTAATATTAATAAAGATTGTTATATTTTTATAGTACGTCAAAGGCTCAATTTCTGTCTTTGTATAGACATATGTTTTGTTCTTTATTATTTCTACTAGAAGTTATGAATCAATTGCTATTAGCCTTCAGTAAGGGTAGAGAGGGGAGGTAACCAGTTGGGGGTTGTGACAAATACCGCACCTCGCGGCCCTGCCTGAGGTCAACTACGTTGAGCCTACGAGATATGGTTTCTTCACTAGATTCCAAGACGTGTCGTTACGCCCTCCATAGGAGCATGTAAGGTCAGCTTGGTACAGTTTACACAGACGCCCCCCGTCCACGACGCAGGCACAGGGAAGCAGGGGGGTGAGAGACTGTGTAACTCCACACTTCACAGAGCCTTTTCACTGCCCCAGTGAAACAGAGCTTTCTCAGCCTGGTAGACTCATTTGATATAAGCCCGGTCCGCTAACAGGATTATATAGGGTGAGAAACCAAACCGCAGTAGTGTATAACTATGCTGAAACACGGACATGGGAATTCGTGGACCGAGATACAAGAACAGCACAAGTTTAAATTATAAATTTAATTGCCTTAAGGGCGCACTAGACAATACACAATATACACAGAGAATATATACAGTGGTCAGATGTGCAAATACAGGTGGTATGATACCACAGAGTTAGACAGAGGAAGAGTCAGTTACCAGGTGGATAAGTACTCCTTTGGGTTAAGATGAATTCTTGTTTGCTATAATGCTTGGCTGTAGTAACATGGGGGCAGTGATGTCAGCAGTTGGTCCACAGTCCCTCCAAACACATTACTCGATGTGACACCCTTCAAAGAAAGATGCTGGCCTCTGGCCTGCATGGGCCTTTTCACCTGTAGTTTGTCACTCCCCTTCCTCCCTCTGGGAGGAGTCCACCCTCCCTTCCTTGTCCTAGTAGCTAAAGACCCACAAAACCCATTATGGCCCACAGCTCCAGAAAGGAAGGTCACAGGCAGATGGTTCTGGGACCAATGGACCCTCCTGAATTCCGGCTACCGGTGGAGACCAAACATGATGCCATTATTAGGTTCCTGCTGGGAGATGTATGCATCTCCCCTTCCTGGCATCCTACCACCAAACTACGACCAGGGGCATGTCAGTCTTGGCCCCAGGGTCGCAGATATATAACTGGTTTATGCCTGTGATGGATGGTCAATTTATAATTCCTTATGAATCCCTGGTTCCATGATGTATGATGGATTTGAGTGATCTGGGCAATAGAGTTTACTCCCTCTGCTATCTGACAGCAAATGGCTGGAATTAGATCATGGCTGGCATTAGATCATAATTCCCCATTCCTCACAGGGGTGTGTACCTATACTCATGAACATGCCAGCTCTGATTGGATAGAGTCTGTGCAGGTACACACCCCTAACTTGTTACCTCCCCTCTGTACCCTTACTGAAGGCTAATAGAAATTCAATTATATCTTTTAGCAGGAATAAAAAAGGAACGGCACAACACAGAGTCATAAGAATAGACACTCCAGAATTGTTATTACATGGTGAATGTATGCAGCTATTAAAACAGGCATTTGAGGAGCCGGGAAAGGTCCTCTTTAAGTGACTTGAGATTCAAGGACTTTATAAGAGGACTACAGTAAGTTAGTTGTTTATCACTGCACTGTTGAATGGTATTTTTTTTATTGCATAATCTCCATTAGTATGTGTACATTATTGACAACGCAGTCCAGTGCACATCTTGCTAAATGTATGTAGTCCTGGAACAGCCATTTGAGGGTGCATATCTTTGTTCAATATGTGAGCAAATTACTTGTTTGGAATCACATACCGTGTATCTAAACAAGCTAGTTTCTACACTGAGAAGCATTTGCAGTTTGGAAAAGAGTTTGCAGCTCACTGAACAGGCACTCTATGGGGTAGATGTGGGGGAGGGTGGTAGCATGGAGGCTCAGGAAAGTGAGGTCCTCAAGGTAGTGTTTTCCAAAATACTACCTGTACCACGAGCCACACAAGAAAGGCAGCAGTGATGAGGGAGGTTAACAAATGGCTCAAGATACAAGTGAGGGACATGAACATGTGGAGTCACTGTAGATAGAAATACATAGAGGAAAAAACAATAATAAAATACTGAAAGGAGTTCATTATAAGCCACCTAATACACCAGAGTCCACAGAACATCTACTACTAAACAAGATAGTTGAGGCGGCAAATCATGAGGTTGTTATTATGGGGGACTTTAACTACCTAGATATAGACTGGGAAACTGAAACCTGTAGATCGCAGAGAGGGAAACAGGTTCTCGGAAAAAAATAGAATATGTAGAAGACAAATAAAGGCAGCCTATCTAAAGACAGAGAGATTCATTGCCAAAGAAAGTAAAACTAACTAAAATGTTCTTCAAACATGGTAAAAAGTATAAATCTGAACGTGTTGGCCCTTTACAGAGTGATGAGGGGGAGTTGCAGACAGCGATGAGGAGAAAGCAAAGCTATTAAATATTTTTTTCTCCACTGTATTCACTGAGGTAAATAAACTGTCAGATGAAACGCAGAATGTAAAATAAATTTTCCCATTAAGAGAGCCCTGTCGGACCCAGGGAGTAGTATAGCGGCATCTTAAAAAGATTTAAATAGAGAAATCGCGGGGACAAGATGGCATACACCCTCGTATCCTAAAAGAATTAAGTAATGTCATAGCCAGACCCTTATTTCTGATATTAAAGGATTTTATCTTGACAGGGAGTGTTCCACAGGATTGGCGCTTAGCAAATGTGGTGCCAATAGTCAAAAAAATTCCAAAAACAGTGCCAAGAAACTATAGCCTGGTAAGTTTAACATCTGTTGTGGGTAAACTGCTTGAAGGTTCTAAGTTTTCAGTATGGCTTCATGAGGGATCGGTCCTGTCAAATTAATCAGTTTCTATGAGGTTAGTTCAAGACTGGGGAATCAATGGATGTCGTATATCTTGACTTCTTCAAAGCATTTGAAACTGTATCACATAAAAGGTTAGAATATAAAATGAGAATTCTTGGACTGGGAGAAAATGTCTGTATGTGGGTAAGTAACTGGCTCAGTGATGGAAAACAGATGGTGGGTATTAAAGGTACACGCTTAGATTGGGTCACTGTCACTAGTGGGATACCACAGGGGTCAGTATTGGGCCCTATTCTCTTCAATATATTTATTAATGAACTTGTAGAAGGCTTGCACAGTAAAATGTCAATTTTTACAGATGACTAAACTGTATAAAGTAATTAACACAAAAGAGGACAGTACACTGATACAGATGGATCTGGAGAGATTGGGCAGAGAAAGTGGCAGACGAGGTTTAACACTGACAAATGAAAGGTTATGCACATGTGAGAGAATAATGCAAATGACCCATACATACTAAATGGTAAAACACTGACATGGAAAAGGACCTAGGAATTTTAGCGAACATCTAACTAAGCTGTAGAAACCAGTGTCAGACAGCTGCTGCCAAGGCCAATAAGATAATGGGTTGCATCAAAAGGGGCACAGATTCCGTGATGAGAACACATTCCTGCCACTTTACAAATCACTAGTCAGACCACACATGGAGTATTGTGTACAGTTCTGGGCTCATGTGAACAAGACAGACATAGCAGAGCTGGAGACTGTTCAGAGGAGGGCAACTAAAGTAATAACTGGAATGTGTAGACTACAGTACCCAGAAAGATTACTAAAATTAGGGTTATTCACTGGTTTAGGTATTCAAATGACAACTGAGGGGAGATCTAATAACCATATAATAAATATATCAGGGGCAGTACAGAGATCTCTTCCATCATCTGTTTATCCCCAGGACTGTGACGAGGTGACATCCTCTGCATCTGGAGGAAAAAAAAGTTTGTACACAAACATAGAAGAGGATTTTTTAACCCCTTCAGTACCAAGCCAGTTTACTACTTCCTGCCCAGGCAATTTTTTTGCAAATCTGAAGTGTCACTTTATGTGGTAATAACTTTGGAACACTTTTACATAGCCAAGCATAGTAACATAGTTTGTAAGGCCGAAAAAAGACATCTGTCCATTCAGTTCAGCCTGTTTTCCTACAAGTTGATCCAGAGGAAGGCAAAAAAAAACCCTGTGAGGTAGAAGCCAATTTTCCTCACTTTAGGGGGAAAAATTCCTTCCCGACTCCAATCAGGCAATCAGATTAACTCCCTGGATCAACGACCCCTCTCTAGTAACTATAACCTGTAAGACCCTCCAGAAATACATCCAGGCCCTTCTTGAACTCTTTTAGTGAACTTACCATCACCACCTCCTCAGGCAGAGAGTTCCATAGTCTCACTGCTCTTACCGTAAAGAATCCTCTTCTATGTTTATGTACAAACCTTCTTTCCTCCAGACGCAGAGGATGTCCCCTCGTCACAGTCACAGTCATCGGGATAAATAGATGATGGGAGAGATCTCTGTACTGACCTCTGATATATTTATACATAGTTATTAGATCTCCCCTCAGTCATCTTTTTTCTAAAGTGAATAAGCCTAATTTTGATAATCTTTCTGGGTACTGTAGTCCACCCATTCCAGTTATTACTTTAGTTGCCCTCCTCTGAACCCTCTCCAGCTCTGCTATGTCTGCCTTGTTCACAGGAGCCCAGAACTGTACACAGTACTCCATGTGTGGTCTGACTAGTGATTTGTAAAGTGGCAGGACTATGTTCTCATCACGGGCATCTATGCCCCTTTTGATGCAACCCATTATCTTATTGGCCTTGGCAGCAGCTGTCTGGCACTGGCTTCTACAGCTTAGTTTGCTGTTCACTAAAATTCCTAGGTCCTTTTCCATGTCAGAGTTACCCAGTGCTTTACCATTTAGTATGTACTGGTGACTTGCATTATTCCTTCCCATATGCATAACCTTACATTTGTCAGTGTTAAACCTCATCTGCCACTTTTCTGACCAAGCCTCCAGTCTATCCAGATCCTGCTGTAGCAGTGCACTGTCCTCCTCTGTGTTAATTACTTTACACAGTTTAGTGTCATCTGCAAAAATTGATATTTTACTATGCAAACCTTCTACAATATCATTAATAAATATATTGAAGAGAATAGGACCCAATACAGACCCCTGTGGTACCCCACTAGTGACAGTGACCCAATCTGAGTATCTACCATTAATAACCACCCTCTGTTTTCTATCACTGAGCCAGTTACTTACCCACATACAGACATTTTCTCCCAGGCCAAGCATTCTCATTTTATATACTAACCTTTTATGTGGTACGCGGTCGCCGCGGTCAAGTCTAGAACTTACCTCCTCATAGAAACTGATTAAATTGGTTTGACATGACCGATCCCTCATGAAGCCATGCTGATACGGAGTTATTTGCTTATTTTCATTGAGGTACTCCAAGATAGCATCTCTCAGAAAACCTTCAAACAGTTTACCCACAACAGAAGTTAAACTTACCGGCCTATAGTTTCCGGGCTCTGTTTTAGGACCCTTTTTGAATATTGGTACACATTTGCTATGCGCCAATCCTGTGGAACACTCCCCGTCAGTATAGAGTCCTTCAATATCAGAAATAAGGGTCTGTCGATGACATTACTTAATTCTCTTAGGATACGGGGGTGTATGCCATCCGGTCCTGGTGATTTGTCTATTTTAATATTTTTAAGACGTTGCTGTACCTCTTCCTGGGTCAGAGAGGACACTTTTAAAGGGGAATTTACTTTTATACTCTGCATTTCATCTGACAGTTTATTTTCCTCAGTGAATACAGTGGAGAATGTTTTTGCTTGACACATTGTCCTTCATGACAGTTATAAACACGAGAATAGCAGTTTTCAAAATTTCAATTTCTCTGCTTTTAAAACAAAGTGATATCTCATAAAATATTTATTACGTAACATTCCTCATATGTCTATTATATGTTGGCATCATTTTGAAAACGTCATTTTATTTTTTTAGGACGTCAGAAGGCTTAGAATTTTAGTAGAAACTAGAGATGAGGAGGTGAGGTGAGGAGGTCAGGTGAGGAGGACGGAAGCATGCGAGCGCAGGGGAGCCGAGTGCTACAGTGCTCATTACGAGCACGTTCGCTCATCTCTAGTAAAAACTCTTAAAACTTTTAAGAAAATTTCCAAAACCCACTTTTTAAGGACCAGTTCAGCTACGAAGTCACTTTGTGAGGCTTACATAGTGGAAACCACCCATAAATGACCCCGTTTTAGAAACCACACTACTCAAGTTATTCAAACTGTTAACCCTTTAGGTATTCCACAAGTACTATAGGAATATGGAGATGAAATTTCTAAATTTCACTGTCAGATTTTCCAGTTTAATCAATTTTTTATGTAACATATCAAGGGTTAACAGCCTAAGGCTACTTTCACACTGGCGGCAGGCCTGATCCGGCAGGTGAAGGGTGCTGCCGGATCAGGCCTGCCGCAGTGACATGTGTGGAGCCGGAACCGCGCTCCGGCCCCACACATGTCACACAGTACATACATATACATACACATAAACATACACACACATATAGACATACAAACACACATACATACTTACATGCTCCCCGGCAGGTCTTCGGAGCGTCAGGACGGCTCACACAGGTCACGATTCCCCACAGTGCCCTCTGCTGGGCGCCTGGTGGAATCGTCATCTGACGATTCCACCAGGCGCCCAGCAGAGGGCGCTGTGGGGAATCGTGACCTGTGTGAGCCGTCCTGACGCTCCGAAGACCTGCCGGGGAGCATGTAAGTATGTATGTGTGTTTGTATGTCTTTATGTGTGTGTATGTTTATGTCTGTATGTGTCTATGTGTACCCGGATCCGTAATGGACTCCATTGGAAGTCAATGGAGGGCGGATCCGGTTACCATTATGGTCACACCAGACGGATCCACCCCCATTGACTTGCATTGGGGGTCATTCCGGATCCGTCTTGGTGCGGATGCCTGGACCAGAGAGCAAACCGCAGCATGCTGCGGTTTGTTCTCCGGTCTGAAGACGGAACGGAATGCTTTCAGGAGCATTCCGTTGTCTTCAGTTCAGTTTTGTCCCCATTGACAATGAATGGGGACAAAACTGAAGCGTTTTATTCCGGTATTGAGCCCCTATGACGGAACTCAATACCGGAATTTTAAAACGCTAGTGTGAAAATAGCCAAACAAAACTCAGTAACTATTACCCTGATTCTGCAGTTTACAGAAACCCCACATGTGGTGGTAAACTGCTGTAAGGGCACAGAAGAAAAGAAGTGCTATATGGTTTCTGGAAGGCAGATTTTGCTGGACTGATTTTTATATAACAGGTCCATTTGAAGCCCCCCTGATGAACCCTACAGTAGAAACTCCCAAAAAGCGACCCCATTTTGGAAACAACGGGATAAGGTGACAGTTTTATTGATATTATTTTGGGGTACTTTTTTTTTTTTTCCTTATTCAAGCTTTTATTGAAAGAACAAGATGTTACAATAAAAGATATTACTGTGGAATACGCATGAAACAAGACCATTTATACTATAACATTTCCTGATAACACTAAATGCTTTTCATCTGACAAGTAACATTACAAATCAAGTGCGTAATATGTATGTAAAACATAATAATAGGAGTTAACAGACCTGTAAGGCCTTAAGATATGGAATATATATGTAAAAAAAAAAAAAAAAAGGGGGAAAGGGAAGGGGAAAGCAAAGGCGGGGAGGGTAACAGGGATGGGTAGGAGTGAGGTAAAGGAAAGAAAGGGAAGAAATATTATCAGTCACTGTATTAATAATACCAAATAAGCAATTCCTATGTCAGATACAGTACTTAAAGAGGACCTTTCACCACTCCTGACATACCTGTTTTAATAGCTTCATGCATTCCCCATGTAATAACAAGTCTGGAACATCTATTCTTATATCTGTATGTTGTGCCATTCCTTTATTATTTGCACTAGAAGTTATGAATGAATTGCTATTTGTCTTCAGTAAAGGAACAGAGGGGAGGTGGCCAGTTGGGGGTGTGTACCTGGACAGCCTGAACATGACAGCACTGATTGGATAGAGTCAGAATACCCAGATAGCCAGAAAACCCAGAATACCAATTACTTGTTTGTTATAAGAAGGCTATATAAAGATAAGACAACAATAGAATACAAAAACTTATTAATTATATAAGTGTGCTTATCAAAGCCTCTCAAGGATAACATACAAGAATCTGTCCATAAATATAGGACACAAGGCCACTAAACTGGTTGAAGTGGACATTCCATTTTTTGCACAGCATTTGGACACTAAAATTTATTTAATTTATATTACCTTTATTAATTTTTTAATTTTTTTTATATGTCATTTTTCCAGCGCTGGTGTAACTTGTATGTTTTAAATATGTTTTAAATATGCTAGAATAAATATTCAACTTATTTCAAAATATTTGAACTATTCTATAATATGTATAAAATGTGCAACTGATTTATTCCATAATGCAAGGTCATCTTACATTTATTTACAGGTGAGGAGTGTGCCCATCTATTTGTTACGTCATTTATTTGTTCTCTATCACGGCTAAGGGTAAGCCGTAGTTTGGTAGCACTTCTGTTCTACTATACTGTTAATTGGTGAGCCACTACCCACTTTACCTTTTTCAAATCAAGGATAGGAGAGATATTCCAGGGTGGACAGGAAATCCATCCAAGGTCTCCAGGTTATGACATAAGCGTTAGGGTTGGCATGGGAGTTAACTTCTCCATGGTTGGTAAATGAAAGATTTCTTGGAACCATTCTGTTATAGAGGGGGGGCGAGCACTTTTCCATAAGCAGGGTATTACTGTTTTGGCTGCCAAGATCAGAAACCGTATTAGGTCTTTCGTTCGGTAGCCTATGGCACCTGGGAGCATGCATAACAATAAATGGGAAGGGTCATTATCGACCACTATCCCTGTGATTTTTTTGGATGAGTGAGATTACCTTCCACCAAAAGGGTTGAAGAATTGAGCATTTCCACCAAATATGGGACATAGTCCCTACCTCCAGCTTACATCACCAACAGCGATCAGATACTGATGGAAAAAAGCAATGTAGTATAAAGGGTACCCTGTACCATCTAGTCAAGATCTTATAGTTGGTGTCTTAGGCTTTGGATGAAATAGATACCTTGTGGCAAAGGGTGAAGGCCTTGTTCCATGCTGCAGTGGGGAAAGACTGTTGAAGTTCCCCCTCCCAACCCGATATGAAAGCGGGGGGCTGTAGAGCTCGGGAATCAAGTGCCAGGCTATAAATAATGGAAATGGTTTTCACAGGGGTGTTTTTTGAAATACAAAGCTCTTCGAACGGAGTCAGGGATCGATGCGAATGAGGTTTTATTAGACATGTAAAATGTCTTTAGTTGGTGATATTCGAAGAACATTTTAGGGGATCGTTGATTTTCTGGTACCAGGTTCTTATACATCATCGGGGATGCACTACTCAGAATTCCCCGAATAGGAGCAGGTTTAGATGGCCGATGCGCGGATCCATGGAACAGCTGTCAATGGAATGGGTGAGAGGGAAAGTTCCAGTTTCACCCAGAGTTTATTCTCTGCATGGTGAAACCAATCCAAGATCCTACTCATGGTGGAAGCCAAGAAATAAGACCTATCATCTGGTAAACCTAGGCCGCCCTGTTGCTTCTGTCTTACAAAGGTAGACCTGGCTACCCTAGGTGAACGAGAGGCCCATACATATTGTGAGAACAGCTTGGAGAGTTGGGAGACAAAGGATTTCGGTAGGCAAATAGGAATAGTTTGGAACAGGTATAGAAGGCGTGGGAGGACGTTCATTTTCAGTATGTTTATTCTGCCCAGCCACGAGAAATCCCTTCTATCCCATTTAGAGAGGTCACTTTTGATACGCTGAAAAATGGGCTCATAGTTGAGTTTAAAGATGTCTGAAGGGGATTTTGGAATATGAACTCCCAGGTATTTGATTGCCCGGTTCTGCAAGAGAAGGCAAATTGGGATCGCAGGGTGTCAACCAATTGATCATCTAATGTTACATTCATCGCCACGCTTTTCGAGAGATTGATTTTATAATTGGAATGATGGCTAAATTCTCGGATCATGGCGATAAGTGCTGGAAGGGACTTCAGTGGCTGGGAGATGTATACCAGGAGGTCATCGGCAAAAGCCGAGCATTTGAAATGGAGACCAGTATGGTGGAAACCATGAATGTCTGCATGTTGGAATATAGCCACTAAGAGATGTTCCATTGTGAGGACATAGAAAAGCGGGGATAGGGGACATCCCTGCCTGGTACCACTGCAAATGGTGAAGGGATTTGAGAGTGACCCATTGACCCGTATTTGGGCCTGTGGTGAATGGTACAATGCCTGTATTCTCTGAATCGTGTGTTGCCCCATTCCAATTTGTCTCAGGGTGGCCCATAGGAAACCCCAGTCCACCTGGTCAAAAGCCTTTTCGGCCTCTAGGGAAAGTAACATCAGAGGTATACGCTTTTTCCTAGCTTCATATACAATTGAAAAGGTCTTAAACGTATCGTCGTGGGCCTCTCTTCCTGAGATAAAACCTACTTGATCCGGGTGAACCAGGGATCCCAGGAGACACCCCAAGCGACATGCCAAAACTTTAGCAAAGATCTTAGCATCAAGATTTATGTGATATTGGCCTATAACTACAGCACAACTGGCGATCCTTTCCATCCTTGCAGAGTAAAACTACATGAGCATGTAGAAAGGAAGGCGGGAATACTTGATTATTTGAGATGCTATTGAAAGTGCCAAGCATTATAGGAGAAAGTTCAGATTGTAGCGCTTTATAAAATTTGGCTGTGTACCCATCAGGGCCTGGGCTTTTACCTCCCAGGAGAGAAGAGACAACTGATAACAGTTCTGTTAAGGTTATGGGGGTTTCTAGAGAGGCTATCTGGTCCTCTGATAGAGATGGCAATGCTGTTTGGGAGGGGTAATGTTGAAGTGAAGGAGGAGGGTGTGCAGGGTTAGGGGGAGAATGGGAGGGTGGTAAATTATATAGGAACTTATAATAAGAGTGGAAAGATTAAAGAATATCTTCTGTGCGATATGCTAGGGAGTCCAGGGAGTGGCGTATGGATGAAATGAACGTAGAGGCCCTCTTATCACGTAGAGCGTGTGCCAGCATGCAACTTGATTTATTGCCCCATTCATAAAAGGACCTAGCGCACAGCTGCTTATATTTCTTTGAGTTGCGCTCAAGTATGGAGCGGATATCATTACGGACCTGAGTGAGTTCCCTAAGAGTGGACTCTTGAAGGGAAAGTTTGTGGGTAGCTTCAAGTGAGCGGAGTTTAACTAGAAGAGTAGATAGGCGATGAGCCGCCTCTTTTTTAGACGTGCACCATGTTTGATAAGAATGCTTCTAAGAACACATTTTAAAGCCTCCCATTTCAAAGGGAGAGAGGTGGAGTCTGAAGCATGGTCCGTCAGAAAATGAGTTACTGATTGTTTCAATTCTGAGATACAAAGTGTATCTAAGAGCAGGGATTAGTTAAGCCGCCAGGAGAAGGTCTTCCTAGAAGCCAACGGTACCTGAATTATGCTGAATACAGGGGCATGATCGGACTGCAATATGGAGCCAATAGAAGAAGAGCGCACAAAGGACAAAAGATTATGTTGTACAAAAATGTAATCGATTCGACTATAACTACAAGGTGGGCCATTTATATGGATACACCTAAATAAAGTGGGAATGGTTGGTGATATTAACTTCCTGTTTGTGGCACATTAGTATATGGGAGGGGGGAAACTTCAAGATGGGTGGTGACCATGGTGGCCATTTTGAAGTTGGCCATTTTGGATCCAACTTTAGTTTTTTCAATGGGAAGAGGGTCATGTGACACATCAAACTTATTGAGAATTTCACAAGAAAAACAATGGTGTGCTTGGTTTTAACATAACTTTATTAATATCACTCTTTATGCACTGAAGCTGGCACGTTCCCTGAGTTTTTCCAGCAAGATGGTGCACCACCACATTATGGGTGTTAGGTCCGAGCATACCTAGATGAACAGTTTCCTGGAAAGTGGAAAGCCTGTGCTAGCATTTCTTCTACGGTGTTGCTATCAGTGTGTGAAGAGTGGGAGAAGAGGGTTGCATTGACAATCCAACACAATGGGCAACACTTTTAACACATTTTATAAGTGGTCAGAAACTTGTAAATAACTCATGAAAGAATAAAGTAACGTTAAAACCAAGCACACCATTGTTTTTCTTGTGAAATTCTCAATACGTCTGATGTGTCACATGACCCTCTTCCCATTGAAAAAACTAAAGTTGGATCCAAAATGGCCAACTTAAAAATGGCTGCCATGGTCACCACCCATCTTGAAAAGTTCCCCCCTCCCATATACTAATGTGCCACAAACAGGAAGTTAATATCACCAACCATTCCCATTTTATTTAGGTGTATCCATATAAATGGCCCACCCTGTATTATGAGGCTGTGAAAAGAAAGTGTAATCCCTGTCATTAGGGTGTAGAAGTCTCCAGATATCTATGAGTTGGGAGTTGTGGAGTTGTTTGCGTAATGCATTGATACGATTAAATGCTATAGTGGAGCGACCCGTTGAAGAGTCCAATAGAGGTTGAACAGTCAGATTAAAATCTCCACAAAAGACCAGAGAGCCCCTAGCAAACTGAGAAAGTTTATCAAGTATGTTAACCAGAAAGGATGTCTGATTAGTGTTAGGGGCATAGACACAGGCTATTGTGTAGGTATGATGATATAGCTCACAATTGATTGAGAAAACTGGCTTCAAGGGTCAGCTTGGACATCCAATATAGTGGGCATTATAGATTTGTGAAATAAGATCAATACCCCTTTAGTTTTGTTAGAGGGGTTGCTGCTATGGTATCAGATAGGGTAATACCTATTTTTTAAAGAGGGCATTTTGCCCACTTGGAAATGAGTGTCTTGTAAACACAATGGGGTACATATTATTTTTGATCGCTCTATAGTACGAATTTTGTGGGGCAAGGTAATCAAATGGCTATTCTGACAATTTTTTTTTTTTACAATGTTCATCTGACAGTTTAGATCATGTGCTATTTTTATAGAGCAAGTTGTTACAGACATGACAATATCAAATATGTCTACTTTTTTTGTTTGTTAGATCAAGTTTTACATAAAACATTTTTGAAAAAAGGATAGTTTTTTTGTTTCCATTTTCTGAACGCTATATTTTTCTGCCGATAGTCTTATGCATGGGCTTGTTTTTTTGCAGGAAGAGTTGACGTTATTGGTACCATTTTTAGGTACATATGATTTTTTTGATCATTCAATATTACACTTTATTTGAGAGACCACTATATATATGTATATAGTTTTTTTATTAAATTTTTTAAACAAAAACACGTTTTAACGTCCATTTTCTGAATATATTTTTTACATTTTTGGCCAAATGTCTTATGTAGGGGCTCTTTTTTGTGGGATGAGGTGACAGTTTGATTGGTACTATTTTGCAGTACATACGACTTTTTGATTGCTTGGTATTACACTTTTTGTGATGTAAGGGGACAAAAGAATGGCACAGTTTTTATTTATTTTTTTACAGTGTTTATCTGATGGGGTAGATTATATGATATATTTATAGAGCCGGTCGTTATGGACACGGTAATTGAAGATGAGCGAATCAAAGTTGACGAAGTGGAATTTGTTTAGAATGAAAAATTCAATTTGTCCCGAAGTCAAATTTCCTCACACTTCATGGTAAAAACATTTTTTTTAATTGCTGCTGCACATGTTAGAACGAGGAAGTAAGAAGCTGTGGGAACGAGGGATCACCCACAATTCCATGCATGCAACCAACCAATCAGCAGCTAGCCTGCACCTGTGATGTCACAGCCCTATAAAAATACTAAGCCTGCTTGGTCTCCGCCATTTTACAGTGAACTTAGTGCAGGGAGAGATTTGACAGGCACTAAGGACAGTGTGATACTGTGACAGTGTTTAGGAAACAATTTATTCACACACACAAAAAAATATTGAGCAGTTCAGGGAAAGATTATTCATAGTGTAGTCATATGCAGTAGCAGGAAGGCATTATCCACACTATAGGGAGAAAGCAAGGATCAATAGGAGAGTGTAAAGCCTGGGTAATAGGAGCTATTCTATTACACCTTGCTGCACTAATTGGGTATCCAAAGTGCTCTAATACTACTGATATTCGGTTGCATTCTTTGATACATCGGTAATTCGAATAATAATAATAATAATAATAAGACGTGACAGGCACTGGGGACAGTGTTTAGGAAAGATTTTATTCATTAAAAAAAAAACTAAAAAAAAAACAAACTATTGAGCAGTTCAGGGATAGATTATTCATAGTGTAGGGAAAGTATAGGGAGACATTATCCACACTGTAGGGAGAGAGCAGGGACCAATTGGAGAGTGTAAAGCTTGGGTAATAGGGGCTATTATACCTTGCTATACTAATTAGGGTTACTAAAAGTGATCTATTACTATAGATTTTAGGTTGTTTGCTTTTTTTATACATCAGTAATTCCAGTAATCCTTGCTTCTGTTATTGGGATGAAATTGCTGTCTGATAAAACCAGTTTTGGGGTGTATTTAGTTGATACTGAAGTACTACCATTCACTCTTGCTTCTGTAGTGAAAGTGTGGTCTGATAAACTGTTTTTGGGATTTTTTTTTATCTATAAATATTTCCACTCATCCTGGCTTCTGGGGTGAAATTGCAGTTTGATACAAACAGTTTTAGGGTGTATTTAGTTGATCTATAAGCACTTCAATTCATCCTTGCTTCTAGGGTGAAATTGAGGCCTGATACTATTGTTCTTTTCCTCTTGCAGTTTCTTTTAATTTACAGTATGTCAGAGGCCCTTCTAAGGGAATGGGCAGTGGCTAAAATGATTCTGGAGCTGGCAGAAGTAGCAACAGAAGAAGGCAGGAGGTAGCAGCAGTCACAGCGACAGTCTAGAGCTGCCAGTGTCATCTACCAGTTGTGTTTTGACCAGGAACCCAGCTGTCCTTTAATGGTTCACTCGGTCTTCTACTTCGTCGCAAGTGACATCAGACACCCTCAGCCAGGAGTCGCTGGGTTCCTCTGACATGATGCTCTGTGCCCCCACCTGTCCTCAACCTGCTTCTGTCATTTTCTGTTCTTTCAGCTCAAGAAGTAATGTATGTCGTCGTCTCAGCTCAGCTCCACTTTTCAGCGAGGACAAGCTTCTAGAGGATAGTTAGCAGCTACTGCCCAGCCAAGATCTGGAGGAGAGATCCGCTGCTTTCTCCAGTAGGCAGGCAAATAGTGATGATGACAGTTGTGTGGGAGCTGATGTTGCGAGCGGACAGGCACGTGGCCTTGAGACTGGTAAGGGTGACATAAGTGATGTGCAGACAGTAGTGGACGATGATGTAGCCGATTGCATGTGGGAGTTGGGTGAAAAGCGTCTTCATCATCATCAGGAGAAGAGGGTGGCAGCTTGCGTGTGGGGCAGTGGCTGAGCCACCAGGGTGGTAGCGTGGCCATGAGTCCAAAGTATGGTAGCAGTGGGAGGTCGGGAGCCAAAAGTGCCAGGTAGAGACCACCCGCTACGCAGGAGCCTACCTGTCCGGAAAGAAGTAGCGGTGCAGAGATTCACGGAGGCAGCAGTGGCAAACAATCAGCAGGCAGTGTTGGGGAGAAAATGCCATACTCAGCTGTGTGGCAATTTTTTTATAAAGCCGCTGGAGGACGTCAGCATGGCCATTTGCAGAATCTGTGGGCAGAAGGTGAAGTGTGGCCAGGGTGCCAATGTTGGCACCACGGTCCTACATAAACACAATCAGCGTCACCATAAAGTGGCCAGTGAAAACTGTGGCGCCAATATAGTGGGACAGCATGATGCAGCAAGCGCTGCATCACCAAGTGGCCCACACCTATTCTCCAACAGTCAAGGCTCCACTACCTCAGCACACAGGAGCCATGTTTCATTCCCATCATCTACTGGTCCTGATGCTCCTCCTCGTCATTCATTTCATCAGCAATCAATCACAGAGGTGACTGCAAAAAGACAACAGTATGGATAGATGCCTTTTATTCCCTGAAACGTACACTGCTGTCCCTTGCACTAAGCATCCCTGACTATGTCAAGACTAGCAAGCTAGTTTAGTGTTCACCCAAGAACACAGAGACAAGTAGAGACTGTTGGGGTATCATTCAGTAACTCTGGACCCTGTAATCATGGGATTTCCCTTGAGCGGTTGTAGCTGCTGCTGAACTCGTTAAATGACTGAAGATATAGGGAGTCATTTATTAAACAGAAATACACCTATATTAGGACCTTGGCACTGCAACCTATGACTTTTCACCGCTCATGCCCGGTCTAAAAAAGGGGGCTGGGTGTGGGCGGGGGAAAGGATAGGCTGGTAGGCCTGTCTCATTTACCATTTTGTACGCCTGCTTTAGGCATAGAAAATGGTCTAAATGTAAGACATCTAGGAAGCTGTCTTACATTTAGAAGCGGCGGTGGATCTGCTAAAGTTATGTAGAGCCTTGTTAAGACCAGTTCTTGTCAATGCTTTGGTGCTGCAAGTGCCCCAAGCGGTGTCTGAAATTTTATAGGAAGCCCAAACCAGACACCTGTCCACAGCTAGACTCAACAAATATGAGGTTTCACTTTAAATCCCCCAATCTAGGTATTAAATGTTGCCAGGGGGACTCCTGTCCTTTCTGCTGCCTGAGGCAAAAACTGAAGCAGCACCCCCCCCATGCCAATTTCTTAACTCTTTTCTTTCAGCCCTACTGTTAAAGACATACTTGGAAAACATTACATACAGCGCTGCAAAACATACATAATAGTATATAGCGCCATATACCTCTTACATCCAGTGATGTGTCCTCTGATGTAGACATTCTTTCTTTATCTTCTCTATTCAGACCAGATTGCCATAAATGCAGAGTTTGACAACTACTTTTCCATTCTGCCACCCCTAATACTGAGCTTCCCAATACTATACTGCAGAAACAGATAATCCCCCTGAAAATATTATTACCACACAGATAGTTCCCCTTCAATAATTATTGGCACAGAGTGCCCTAAAAAATAACTGTGCCCAGCAAATAGTGTCCCTGAAACCTAAAGTGCCGTAAACATAGTATCCTCCAAAAATAATTGTGCTAAGCTGATAATGTGCCAGGGTGCCTCTCAATGTAACAGTCCTCCCAAAAGTCCCAACAATAGTGATAATTCTCTGCCAAAGTGTACTATGTCATAACAGTGCACACAATAGTAATAATGTTTCTCATTTTGCCCCAGAAGTAATAATGCCCCCAGTAGTAATAATTCCCCCTTATGCGAGCCAGTACAAAAATGACCCTTTATAATGTTTTCCAGTAAAATAATCCCCCCTTGTGTGCCAATACAAAAAATGCCCCCTTATGATGTGAGCATAACGAGTGTCAGTACAAAAAAACGACCCACTTTTAGTGCCCCCCGGTACAATGAATGTCCCCATAGTGGCCCCCTTATAACCTGTGCCAGTACAAAAATGCTCCTTTTTACAGTGCAATGTCCCCATAGTGAAGACTGCGCTCTTTTATAACGGATAAATTCCCTACATCCAGGCTCCTGGGCAGGTAAAATGCATACCCAACACAACTCCGGATGGATCTTTATACCTCACACCGCCCAAGGGCGGGCTCTGATATTATGGCAACATTTTTTAATAATTTTTTATTTAACATAACCTCTTCATGGCTCATGGGAGAACGCCCAGCCATACATAAAACAAAAATCACAATTACAATCCAAAAAATATTTGCTTGACTAAAACTGAACAGGACCTCATTCACACATACAGCTCTATGGGATCAAACGCCGAAAAAACTGCATGGGTTGTATACTAAGGAATTTTTCACAAAGTGTACCGTGTTTATCTATTGAACTTCCCTCAACACTATAAACTTATTGTAATTATAAACAAAGGCATAGTATCACCCTATCTGGAATTCACTCTTGAGGCTTTTAAAACTCCTGGTGTTTCCGATTTTTGGGTCACGTGCTCCGGATTAGCCTATAGCCAATCTCAACCATATCCCATTCATAAAGAAACAGGCATGTGACCCAACAGCCAATGTGGAATTACTATCGATGGATTCATTGACAAAAAATGAAACCCACGTGGTACAACAGGTCCAATCCCAATCTGCTACCTGTTCCCATTCAGCTCTTGTTGTACAAACTTCGCTGTATAGGTAAAGTGTTGATGTTAAATAGACTTTCTTAATGTGAACAGATTTCAATATATACATTCCCCTATACAGCGAAATTTGTACAAGGGATGTTCTGAATCCAAGCACCTTGCTGCTGGTGGATTCAGAAAAGGGAGAGGGCTTGGAGAGAGCGCAGAACAAGGCGAAATCCAGCCCCTAATTTTTACTCAGCGAGGAATGTCAATTTGACATGACACATGAACATGATTGTCAAGCATTGATGGACAAGGAAACAAATGGGTTGGCAAATATTACAGGTTTACCACTCACTAACCCTTCTGCTGTGTATTTTGTAAATGGCTTTAGCTCATTGGACAATAACCAGGTATAACGTAGTCCAAAATGTTGAGGCAATGATACAGAAAGCACTCTTTCCTAGTTGCTCAATGCTGAAGGCACTCACTGCAGTGTGTAATCTGGATAACGTAAAAGAGGTGAACATCCATACAGACTTGAGGTATTTGTCTGGCGTGGCTCATGACTCAGGAGCCATTTACCGTAGCAGAGCCGCAATTTCTTGAGCTCTACAGGTAAGCCTATAAAGAATGGTAAGGCTGTACGACAGCCATGGTGATATTACTTTAAAGGACAGCCATGGTGAAGGTGTTAGCACACACCAAAAAGCAGACCCCTGAAGCTCTTGGGGATTAGGCAGATCAGGCAGCCAGAAAGGCAGCATTACACCCCTTGATGGTGGCTTCCCAGTTGGACATGCCTGCAGGAGACTCAGAACCCCTATGGATGCTCCAGAACCAGACATCTCCTTATGAGAAAAAAGGTATAAATGGAGGGAGTTGCCATAAAAGGTTGTGTCTTGTACATACTAAGCCAATCAAATCTAAACTGAATGGGAGCATCAAATGAGGGTCTAAGTTATCAAACCAAATATGAAATCACAGGTGCCCACAACCAACAGCTCCTATATGGGAAAACCCAAGCACCCGTACACAAAGATAGCCATTGAAAATATATCAAAACATATCTTTATTAAATGTTAAGACCAAAATATAAAATACATATATAAATTGGCAAAGACAGACACATACCGTACACAAGGAGTGTGCCAGCAAAAGAAGGGGTCAAAAGTAATTGCACATGATAATGTAATAAATACAAACCGGAAGGTAAAAAATAATGCCATGTGGTTAATATGGCGCCATTAACTAGTAAATCTGTATTTTGAAGTGTGCCATTGCTATGCCTCTGCCTTATCAGGTGAACAGCGCAGACACGTCATCTGACGGCATTGTTTGCCGAAATTGAGGCCGGCCCTATAAAATGTGTTATTTTATTTAGATCACAATATATATGTATGTTTGAATAATTTTTTTTTGTCCACCACTATGGATTTATGCTATGGGACGGCCCTCCGTATCCGGCATGCTCATCGTGATGTATCAGCTGACTTTATGTCAGTAACCTCATGTAGGCACGCTCTGTATGCAAGGTGGTTGGTGATACAATGGTGAGCATCACAGACGTGTATACTAACCTCATTAACTATATGAACATTGAGTGCGACTGATTAATATGCTATTGACCCTGGATATAAAAAAGGCCTCTGTGTCCATCAAGTTCATTTCCCCTGTGGTAGCTGACGCGAAACATGTGTTGGGGTTTTGGAGGTGCCAACAATCGGGTCTGTACTTAATTTTTGTGATCTTGATAGCTTTATTTATTAGGAGGGTTAACCAAATAGTATTATTTCTTACCTTCCAGTTTGTATTTATTACTTTATCATGTACAATTACTTTTGACCCCTTCTTTTGCTGGCACACTCCTTGTGTGTGTGTATTTGGCAATTTATATATGTATTTTATATTTTTGTCTTAACAATTAATAAAGATACATTTTCATATATTTTCAATGGTCATCTTTGTGTACAAGTGCTTGGGTTTTCCCATACAGGAGCTGTTGTACACAACAAGGTCTGCCTGCCCCACTGTTTATTTCCCAAGATTGCTACCCTGTCCCAGTCAGTGGTGCATAACTTCAAGGGAGCAATGTGTGTCATAGTTTTATAGAACTGGTTTGCCCTGAGGTTTTAGAAAGCGGCTGCAAAATCCCCCGAGACCAGATTGCCTGTTCTAAAGATTGCAGGTGGACTACATACAGCTAACTAAGGTGAGTACTTACAAGTATGTCCTGGTCTCTATAGACTTGTTCTCGGGATGGCCTGAAGCCTGGCCAGTGGCCAAGGCAACTGCTAAAACCACAGTCGCCACAGTCCCAGGTGTTGGACCCCCACCAATCAGACACTGATGACCTATCCTGAGAATAGGTCATCAGTAGTACAATCCCCAAAAAAAAACACTTTAAACTGCATCCTGAAATTAAAAATCTTGAAGTTTATGGAAGAGACATTTGCCCTGTGTATGGAGGAGACACAGTTGACCAGAATGTACTTTCCCAAGCAACTGCAAGCTGATCGTTGATCACTGTTTCACTACTGACAGGGACTAAATAAGCAGCTAACTGAAACCTATTTCTTCACAGGAAGACATGCAGGGAACACACAATTTGAAGAGAGATTGACTGGTGACAAGCATATATGGAGGACCTTGGAGCCAAGACACAGTGAAACAGCTCAGGTCCAGTTGGTCACCACTACTTCTGTGAAACTCCAGGGCAAAGACACTTATATCCATGCTAGCCACTGCAAGAGGATAATGAGGCCAAGCAGGATGCACCCACTGAAAGCTGGATGAAATATCAGAAATCCAGAAAAGATGGGTTGCCTTAGCAAAGCATTGTTTGTTGGTTAATGGTGTTGTCAGGTCTGGATTTTTATGGAATGAGAAACCGGTTTTTAGTGGGTCTTATCATTCCCTTCATGTCCAGAACAGGTTTCCTGTATATATCTCAGCCAGGTGATGTAGCTTAGCTCATTTTTGGGCTATAAAGGTCTGCACTATGGGTATGTGTGGGTGGGGGACTGAACAGACTCTTTCACCATTACTGCTGAAATCTGCCAAAACGTCAAAAGGACATTAAGTTTACTCTGTCTTGTCATGTTGCTGTAGTAAGCCACCCGTAGAGAAAGTGTGATCTTGTGTTCAGTTAGTGCGTAGCCGAGCAGGAATGTATTTTTGTGTTTGAATGTCAAGGCCTTATATTTTTGTTTATACATGAAAATAAAGAAAACAGGCAAAGTCCTGTATGAACTGTACCTTGGTGTCACTGTCCCACATACAGTGGAGAAAAAAAAAGTATTTTGTCAGCCACCAATTGTGCAAGTTCTCCCACTTAAAAACATGAGAGGCCTGTAATTGACATCATAGGTAGACCTCAACTATGAGAGACAAAATGAGAAAACAAATCCAGAAAATCACATTGTCACATTGATTTTTAAAGAATTTATTTGAAAATAATGGTGGAAAATAAGTATTTGGTCAATAACAAAAGTTCATCTGAATACTTTGTTATATATCCTTTGTTGGCAATGACAGAGGTCAAACGTTTCCTGTAAGTCTTCACAAGGTTGGCACACACTGTTGCTGGTATGTTGGCCCATTCCTCCATGCAGATCTCCTCTAGAGCAGTGATGTTTTGAGCTGTCGCTGGGCAACACGGACTTTTAACTCCCCCCAAAGGTTTTTTATAGGGTTGAGATCTGGAGACTGGCTAGGCCACTCCAGGACCTTGAAATGCTTCTTACGAAGCCACTCCTTCGTTGCCCTGGCGGTGTGCTTTGCATCACTGTCATGCCGAAAGACCCAGCCACGTTTCATCTTCAATGCCCTTGCTGATGGTAGGAGGTTTGCACTCAAAATCTCACGATACATGGCCTCATTCATTCTTTCATGTACACAATTCAGTCTTCCTGGTCCCTTTGCAGAGAAACAGCCCCAAAGCATGATGTTGCCACCCCCATGCTTCACAGTAGGTATGGTGTTCTTTGGATGCAACTCAGCAAACGCCTCCAAACACGACGAGTTGTATTTCTACCAAACAGTTCTACTTTGGTTTCATCTGACCATATGACATTCTCCCAATACTCTTCTGGAACATCCAAATGCGACGAGAGACGAGAGGTTGCTAGAAGCCTCTGTATGTTACACAAAGGTGTTGTTTGCAGACTGAAGACAGACTCTTTACATTGTTTTCTAGTAAAAGAAGCAGCTTTCCCTAACAATGTATATTACAAAAATGTTTGTATATACAGTCATGGCCAAAAGTTTTGAGAATGACACAAATATTATATTTTCACATGATCTGCTGCCCTCTGGTTTTTATGTGTGTTTGTCAGATGTTTTTATCACATACAGAAATATAATTGCAATCATATTATGAGTACCAAAAGCTTATATTGACAGTTAGAATGAGTTAATGCAGCAAGTCAATATTTGCAGTGTTGACCCTTCTTCTTCAGGACCTCTGCAATTCTCCCTGGCATGCTCTCAATCAACTTCTGGACCAAATCCTGACTGATAGCAGTCCATTCTTGCACAATCAATGCTTGCATTTTGTCAGAATTTGTAGGTTTTTGTTTGTCCACCCGTCTCTTGATGATTGACCACAAGTTCTCAATGGGATTAAGATCTGGGGAGTTTCCAGGCCATGGACCCAAAATCTCTATGTTTTGTTCCCTGAGCCATTTAGTTATCACCTTTGCTTTATGGCAAGGTGCTCCATCATGCTGGAAAAGGCATTGTTGATCGCCAAACTGCTCTTGGACGGTTGGGAGAAGTTGCTCTCGGAGGACATTCTGGTACCATTCTTTATTCATGGCTGTGTTTTTAGGCAAGACTGTGAGAGAGCCGATTCCCTTGGCTGAGAAGCAACCCCACACATGAATGGTTTCAGGATGCTTTACAGTTGGCATGAGACAAGACTGGTGGTAGCGCTCACCTCGTCTTCTCCGAATAAGCTGTTTTCCAGATGTCCCAAACAATCGAAAAGGGGATTCATCAGAGAAAATGACTTTACCCCAGTCCTCAGCAGTCCACTCCCTGTACCTTTTGCAGAATATCAGTCTGTCCCTGATGTTTTTTCTGGAGAGAAGTGGCTTCTTTGCTGCCCTCCTTGAGACCAGGCCTTGCTCCAAGAGTCTCCGCCTCACAGTGCGTGCAGATGCACTCACACCTGCCTGCTGCCATTCCTGAGCAAGCTCTGCACTGCTGGTAGCCCGATCCCGCAGCTGAAACACTTTTAAGAGACGGTCCTGGCGCTTGCTGGTCTTTCTTGGGCGCCCTGGAGCCTTTTTGGCAACAACTGAACCTCTCTCCTTGAAGTTCTTGATGATGCGATAGATTGTTGACTGAGGTGCAATCTTTCTAGCTGCGATACTCTTCCCTGTTTGGCCATTTTTGTGCAGTGCAATGATGACTGCATGTGTTTCTTTAGAGATAACCATGGTTAACAGAAGAGAAACAATGATGCCAAGCACCAGCCTCCTTTTAAAGTGTCCAGTGGCGTCATTCTTACTTCATCATGACAGATTGATCTCCAGCCCTGTCCTCATCAACACCCACACCTGTGTTAATGGAGCAATCACTGAAACGATGTTAGCTGGTCCTTTTAAGGCAGGGCTGCAATGATGTTGAAATGTGTTTTGGGGGATAAAGTTCATTTTGTAGGCAAATATTGACTTTGCAAGTAATTGCTGTTAAGCTGATCACTCTTTATAACATTCTGGAGTATATGCAAATTGCCATTATAAAAACTGAAGCAGTAGACTTTGTAAAAATTAATATTTGTATCATTCTCAAAACTTTTGGCCATGACTGTACTTCTTAAAGTAAAAAATAATGTATTAGCCAGTAAATATAAGATGAAAATGATTGAGATTTCTCAGTGGTTGACACCTTTTAGTAGCTAACTTAAAAGATGACAAAATTGCAAGCTTTCAATGCTACTTGGGCCTCTTCAGACAGTATCTGAAGATTTACATATTTATATACCAAAGTACATAGGAATAATGAGGTACTGTAAATGAGACAGGAGATGCAAAGCAGACCAATATGACTGAAGGAGTAAACAAACCGTTGTAACAGTAAATTCTTGGAGCAATTATATATGAGGATTATAGGCACTTTCACAATTCGTATCTATAATCCTCATGTATAATTGCTCCAACAATTTACTGTTACAACTGTTTACTCCTCCACTCATATTGATCTGCTTTACATCACTTAATCTACCTCATTATTCCTATGTACTTTGGTGTATGAATATGTGAATCTTAAGAGACGAAGAGGCCCAAGTAGCCTTGAAAGCTTGCAATTTCGTCATCTTTTCAGTTAGATATTAAACGTGCTTAGGAATCTCAATCTTATTTTATTGTATACACTTGGTATTCCAGGATTTTAAAACTGATCACAAATAACCTGGGTAGGCCATCAATATCTGAACTGCAGGAGCATGACACACCACCAATTAGCTGTTCTGCAGTAGCTCCTGTAAAACCGCTCCATCCACTGTGTACTGGAAAAGCTGGTAACTGCAGCACTGCTTTCATTCCCTTCAATTTGAACAGGAAGACTACTGGGCCTGCACAGAAGCCAGAGAGACTTCCTATGTAGATGCCACAAGAACACACTGAGTGTTTGTGAGAACAAAGGGTGAGCTGAAGATCAATGAAGGCATGATTATCCTCACCCTGGCCAGCAGGTCCTAAATACAGCCATCTCCAATACACTGACAAGTATTACTGGCCCAGTTTCAACTGCCACAAAGAATGCTGGTGATAGTGTAAAGGAGTGTTAGCTGGGCAGGAGGCTTCTAAGGAATCAATATCACTGGGGATATTATATCTATGTATAACGAAATAACAATAGTACAAGGGCGAGTCAAAATTTAGACACACTCTGGCTACAAAATCTATTTTAATCTGCAGGGGACCTGAGCTGTACATGTACTCCGCAGCTGGACGTGACTTATGGATCAGTACGGCACAAGTTTCGCCGGGTACTGGGGCAGGATCGTGGGAGAACCAGAGCGTGATGGCTGCTCTTACTGGCAGCCATCCATGCCGGGTAGGGGCAGCATTTAGAAGAGAAGTGGATCCTATTTCAGGCGCAAATGACCGGACCAAACGAATTCTTCAAGTAATCCAGTTTATTTCAGAATAGACAGAATAATACACACAACACGTTTCAAGGGTCTTTGGCCCTCTTCTTCAGGTGTGCAGCATCGCATACTTCCGCCCCCCTGCAGCTCCAAGCGCTGCGATTAGACAGTCCATAAAGAATGGCACATCGCAGCGCCTGAATCAGTATGGAGTTGCAGGATGGCTGGGGGGGGACTAGTCAGCACCCGTCTCCTCCGAGGTCAGGCAGGGGACACCAGTGTTTGGCGTCCCCTGCCAGCACTGCGATTGGCTGGAACAACGCTCCAGCCAATGGCAGAGCTACAACAGCAGAGGGAAATGGAAGAATCCCTCTGCATGCAACCATTTTAGTTGGAGACTGCATGCAGAGTGGACCTGTGCCCCTCTGTGTTGTATCTGCTGGGACTTGTGGTTCACCACCACTGGTTTCTACTACCTGCCTGTATGAAGAAGAGAACATCTTGAACATCTGCTGCAGTGATTGTTTTTTTCTATTTTTTGCAGCAGAAATTCCAGATCTAATCCACCCCCCCTTCCCATCTGTGCCTTTTTTATTTTTTTAAAAAGTAATAGTTAGAAGCATATATATATATATATATATATATATATATATATATATAAAAACAGCAGCACAAGTCACGATGATAATCCGGGTGCAATCACTCTACAAATAACTATATATATATATATATATATATATATATATATATATATATATATATTTTTTTTTTTTAGCTACTGTTTTTTTTTTGTATCTGCAGAAAATTTTTATACTGCAAACTAAGCTGCAGAAACCAGTGTCAGACAACTGCTGCCAAGGCCAATAAGATAATGGGTTGCATCAAAAGAGGCATAGATGCCCGTGATGAGAACATAGTCCTGCCACTTTACAAATCACTAGTCAGACCACATATGGAGTACTGTGTACAGTTCTGGGCTCCTGTGAACAAGGCAGACATAGCAGAGCTGGAGAGGCTTCAGAGGAGGGCAACTAAAGTAATAACTGGAATGGGTGGACTACAGTACCCAGAAAGATTATCAAAATTAGGGTTATTCACTTTAGAAAAAAGACGACTGAGGGGAGATCTAATAACTATGTATAAATATATCAGAGGTCAGTACAGAGATGTCTCCCATCATCTATTGTTCCCGAGGACTGTGACTGTGACGAGGGGACATCCTCTGCGTCTGGAGGAAAGAAGGTTTGTACATAAACATAGAAGAGGATTCTTTACGGTAAGAGCAGTGAGACTATGGAACTCTCTGCCTGAGGAGGTGGTGATGGTAAGTTCACTAAGAGAGTTCAAGAAGGGCCTGGATGTATTTCTGGAGGGTAATAATATTACAGGTTATAGTTACTAGAGAGGGGTCGTTGATCCAGGGAGTTATTCTGATTGCCTGACTGGAGTCGGGAAGGAATTTTTCCCCCTAAAGTGAGGAAAATTGGCTTCTACCTCACAGGGGTTTTTTTTTGCCTTCCCCTGGATCAACTTGTAGGAAAACAGGCTGAACTGGATGGACAGATGTCTTTTTTCGGCCTTACAAACTATGTTACTATGTATAATTAGTTATATATATTTAATCTCCATATACATATATATAGAAATCAATTTTAGATAGGTAGTGTTAGTGTAGATTTTTGCACACACCATCATTGTGCGTGCGTACATCCTGCACCTGTAAATTTCTTTTTCTTATACTTTTTTCTACTCCTTTTCTCTGTATTTCAAATTTATTACAAGTCCCTTCACGTGTGAAAACACAACATACACACCCCTCACAATAAATAAAGGTTGACACATTTCACAGGTCATACCCCAATAAAATAAAAATGGCCCATCCGTCCCAACCAGTATACTCAGCTGAAGAGGCATACACCATCCTTGCCCCCGATATTGAGTCTGCCAGTGAGGGAGAAGAGGATGCCACTTTCCTCTACTCCTCTCCCCCCTCATCATCATCATCATCATCAGGTGATGAGGGACCCTCTAGAAGGCGCCCCAGGGTAGAAGTGGAGGCAGCCCTTCAGAGTGAACCCTTATGGACCCCCCAACCCCTGACAGTTATCAGCCCCAAATTCCGCTTTTTGTGGGCAGCTCCGAAATACAGAAATACAGATAAGACAGTGCTTGCTTCACTGAACTAGATTTTTTCAAAATCTTCTTCTCTGAAGATTTTGTAAATGTAATGGTGGCCTAGACCAATTTATACGTCCAACAATTCATTGCTCAGAACCCTACATCGCTATATGCTAAACCTCTTGGTTGGACCCCAGTAAATGCAGCAGAGATGATGAAGTTTTGGGGACTTGTGCTGCATAACTGTATAACAAAATAGTGCGTGTTGCACAGGCTGGTACAGTGGTCATAATGGGAGATTTTAACTTCCCAGACATTGACTGGGGTCATGGTTCTGCCTCAACCGCAAAGAGGAGAAGATTCCTCAACTTGCTGCAGGACCACTTTATAGGCCAGTTTGTAGAAGCTCCCACTAGGGGCAATGCTCTGTTGAATCTGGTAATTTCTAATGATGCACAGCTTGTTGGAATTGTTACTGTTCAAGAAACACTAGGTATTAGTGACCATAATATAATTATATTTCCTCTAAACTATAAGAAGCAAACTGTCAGGCAAAGCAAATACACTGAATTTTAAAAAGGCTAATTTCCCTGGGTTAAGGTCAGTATTTCAGGGAAAAGACTGGGAGCAGCTACTGTCACATAATACTGAGGATAAATGGGAGAGCTTTAAATCCACATTAAGTAAATGCAAAAAAAATTTAATTCCTTTAGGTAACAAGTATAAACGGTTAAAATTACCCCCCCCCCATGGCTTACAGCTACTGTAAAAAGGGCAATTTTATAAACTGAGGGGTCAGCTGTAGTGTGAGGTTTACAAAGTGCTTAAAGGGTTTCTGTCAGTTTTTTTGGTATGAATCAGGCTGACATTAGAGATGTGCTAATGTCACCTGATTCCAAATATATATCTGTTTTATTTACTGGTGCCCCCATTTTTATATAAAATGAACTTTTATTTTATGCAAATAAGGCTCCTAGGTGCAAGGGGCGTTACCTCTGCTCCTAGAGGCTCTTTTGATTGACAGGACCAGGCAGAGAAGAAACACTGCATTCACCATAGCTTTTAAAGACCTTCAATGATGTCATGACCATGTGATCAGTCACATGTTTAGGAGGAGACAGGCTGTTTGTTTGATCCTAACCATGTGACTGATCACATGGTCATGACATCATTGAAGGTCCTTAAAAGGTATGGTGAATTGAGTGTTTCTTCTCTGCCTGGTCCTGTCAATCAACAGAGCCTCTAGGAGCAGAGATAACGCCCCTTGCACCTAGGAGCCTTATTTGCATAAAATAAAAGTTCATTTTATATAAAAATGGGGGCACCAGTAAATAAAACAGATATATATTTGGAATCAGGTGACATTAGCACATCTCTAATGTCAGCCTGATTCATACCGAAAAAACTGGTGACAGAAACCCTTTAATATAATCTGTAAAAAGGAGATACAATTAGAAAAAATACAAAACGAATAGCAGGTGGCAAAAGAGCAAAACAAATCCCCCAAAATTATTTAAATATATAAATGCTAAAAAACCAAGGTCTGAGCAGGTAGGTCTCCTAATAATGGTAATGGGAGGGGGGGGGGGTGTTAGTCACTGAAGATAAGGAAAAGGCAGTATTACTTAATGTATTTTTTTAGTTCTGTATATACAAAAGAAGAGAAATGAGCTGATATCTGTGGTGCTGGGGCTGTTAGTATATCCAGTAATATTCTCAATTGGCTAACTATAGATATGGTCCAAGCTAAGTTAAATAAGGTAAATGTGAATAAGGCTCCGGGTCCAGATGGATTACACAAGAGTGCTTAAAGAGTTCAGTTATTGCTGTGCTCCTGTTTATAATTTTTAGGTACTGGTACAGTGCCAAGTAATTGGCGCAAGGCAAATGTGGTGCTCATATACAAAAAAAGGATCTAGGTCCTCCACAAGTAATTATAGACCAGTTAGCTTAACTTCTGTTGTGGGGAAAATGTTTAAAGGCAAGGACGGATTGGGAACTTAAAGTGGCCCTGGAAAAATTACTAAAAGTGTCCCCATTTTGTAGTTGGATCCAAACTGATGGAAGGCAGGGCCACCAATACCATATTTTGGCACATTATACAACCCCACAGAGCCAAATACCACAGGCCATCACAAAATACTGCCAGCAGCACAAAATACATTCCCAAAAAACTTCCACTAGCTGGCCGTTAGGAGGGCCCAGGTGGCCCCCTGGGCATCGGCCCACCGGGAAATTTCCCTGCAAGATCTATGGCCAATCCGCCTCTGTTTGAGGACTCTTAAGGGACTGTATATAATATCATAAGTGAAAAAAAATGGGTTTACCATCGACAGAAGTTGTCAGACTAACCTGATTTGTTTTTATGAGGAGGTGAGTAGAAGTCTGGACAAAATGTGAATGGCTGTGAATGTAGTGTTTCTGGATTTTGCAAAGGCTTTTGATACTGTCCCTCATAGACTTTTAAAAGGTAAAGTAAGACATTTAATAGGTAAAGTAAGGTCTACAGGCTTGAAAAGTATAGTTTGTAATTGGATTGAAAACTGGCTGAAGGACCGTGTCCAGAGAGTTGTGGTCAATGATTCCTATTCAGAATGGTCCCGGGTTACAAGTGGTGTACCCCAAGGTTGTGATATAATGATATAATGATATTGAGGACTGGATTAATAGCACCATTTCTATTTTTGCAGATGACACTAAACTATGTAGTTCTGTACAATCTATGGAAGATGTCCATAAACTACAAGCTGACTTGAACACTCAGTGATTGGTTCAATATGGATAAATGTAAAGTTATGCATCTTAGTAGTAATAATCTCTATGCTTCATATGTCCTAGGGGATGTAACACTGGGGGAGTCACTTATAGAGAAGGATTTGGGTGTCCTTGTAGATCGTAGATTGAATAACAGCATACAATGTCAACCAGCTGCTTCTAAGGCCACCAAGATATTGTCATGCATTAAACGAGGCATGGACACATGGGGCAGGGATGTAATATTACCACTTTACAAAGTGTTGATGCGACATCATCTGGAATTTGCAGTTAAATTCTGGGCACCAGTTCATAGAAAGGATGCTCTGCAGCTGGAAAATGTACAGAGGAGAGCGACTAAACTGATAAGGGGCTTGGAGGGTCTTAGTTATGAAGAAAGATTAAAAGAATTAAATTCATTTAGTCTTGAGAAGAGATATCTAAGGGGGGACATGATTAACATGTACAAATATATAAATGAGTCATACAAAAATATTGTGAAAAACTGTTCCATGTAAAATGCCCTCTAAAGACAAGGAGGCACTACCTCCGACTGGAGAAAAAAAAGTTCAGTCTCCAGAAGTGTCAAAGCTTTTTTTACTGTAAGAGCTGTGAATCTATGGAATAGACTTTCTCAAGACGTGGTCACAGCAGGAACAGTGGACAGTTTTAAAAAGGGTTTAGATGAATTCTTAAAAGTAATTAACATTAATGCTTATGAATATGTGTAGAAATCTGAGTCTCATTTCCTTCTGGGATTCGCATCCCCACCTATCCCTTGGTTGAACTTCAACTTGAGTCTTTTTTCAACTGTATTGACTATGTAACTATGTAACTATATGAGCGTTGTAAAAAAAACAAACGTTAGACAATAATGGAGTTCGGACATGTTCTACCAGACTCCAAATTACAGTTATACCATGACCCGGAAGTGATTTGAGTCAATTCAAAAATTCATACACTACAACGACAATGTACAGTGCCCACCCCATAACGACCCGAAATTTGACCGTCTGTTCAAGGTTAGGACTGTCCTTGACCACTTTAACGACAAGTTTGCTGAGGTGTACACCCTTGATAAAAATGTCTGTGTAGATGAGACCCTATTACTTTTCAAAGGGAGGGTTAGATACTGCCTGTACCTGCCTAGCAAATGGGCAAGGTATGGCATTAAGATTTACAAACTTTGTGAGAGTAGCTCCGGATACACCCACAAGTTCCGCATTTATGAAGGTAAAGATTCCCGGATAGAACCCTTAAAATGCCCCTTCCCCTAGTCCTAGGAGTTAATGGGAAGATCATATGGGACTTACTACACCCACTGCTGGATAATCGTTACCACCTCTATGTGGATAACTATTATACCAGAATACCCCTATTCATGTCCCTAACTGCAAGAGATACTGTGGCTTGCGGCACAGTGCGCAAAAATCAGAGAGGCCTCTCTAGATCCATGGTAGGGCAACCACTGAGAATGGGTGAAAGCAGGGTTCTCCTCCATGAGAACATGCTGGTGGTTAAGTACATTTTACTGACCACCATTCACACTAACACCAGCTCCCTTGCTCCTGTACGAGGTACCACAACCACTACCCCCAAACCAGTTTGCATCCATGACTACAGTAGGCACATGGGAGGGGTTGATCTTTCAGATCAAGTTCTGAAGCCCTACAATGCCACACAAAAAACAAAAGTGTGGTACAAAAAGCTGGCCATACACATTGTACAGTACAATGCATATGTGCCATTTCAATCTGCAGGCCACACAGGAACCGTCCTGCAGTTCCAAGAGGTGGTTATCAAGGCCCTAATTTTTCAAAGCCAGGCCGCAGAGGGTCCCAGTACTTCAGGAAGTCATGGTGCCCTTGTTGTACCAGAGCAACATTTTCCAGGTCAAGTCCCCCAGACAGCAAGGAAGGGAATGGCCCAAAAAAGATGCAGGGGGTGTTCCAAAAGGGGGATAAGAAATGACACCATTTACCACTGCAAGACCTGCCCTGAAAAAACCTGGCTTGTGCATGCAGGATTGTTTCAAAATCTACCACTCATCCATGGAGCATTAATTTAATTTCATCCTTTATGTACCCTGTAGTTTTATCACCTTATATCTCTGATTTAGTCTGCATAGCTTACATATCCACTTTTCACCAACCACTACATATTAATTTCTGTTAAACAACCGTTAGGTCAAAAGTGGCCTTTTGCACCCCTTAAAAAGTTTGTACAGTTTGCTCTCCAAAAGCCATATGGTGCTCCTTCCACTCTGAAGCCTGTTGTGCTCACATACATCAGTTTTTGAGCACATATGGTGTGTTTCTGTAAACTCCAGAATCAGGATAATAGGTTTTGAGTTTTGTTTGGCTGTTAACCCTTGATGTATTGCAGGAAAAATGGAAAATCTGTTAAAAAAAGTGACATTTTGAAATGTCATTCCCATTTTCCTTTAATTCTTGTCAGACACCCAAAGGGTTAACTAAGTTTGTAAAATCGTTTTGAATAGCTTGAGGGGTGTAGTTTCTAAAATGGTGATTTATGGGTGGTTTCTAATATGTAAGCCCCACAAAGTGACTTCATAACTGAACTGGTCCTTAAAAAATTGGGTTTTGGAAATTTCCCTAAAAATTTTAAGATTTGCTTCTAAACTTAAAACCTCCCAAAAAAAGAAAATGTAATTTAGAAAATGATTAAACATGAAGTAGACATATGGGAAATGTAAAGTAATAACTATTCTAGCAGGTATTACTATTTATTTTAAAAGTATAGAAATTGAAATTTGGTAAGTGGCACATTTTTCCAAATTTTTGATAAATTTGATATTTATTTATAAAAATAAAAATGAAATATTTTGACTTAAATTTACCACTGTCATGAAGTACAATATGTGACGAGAAAATCTCAAAATGGCTTGGATAAGTAAAAGCGTTTTAAAGTTATCACCACATAAAGTGATACATGTCAGATTTGCAAAAAATGGCCTGGTCCTTAAAGGGGTTGTCCCATGAAAAATATTCTACAGTTTTCAAACCAGCACCTGGATCTGAATACTTTTGTAATTGCATGTCATTAAAAATTGTGTACAGCTACTGAGTTATTCAATAAAATGTATCTGTATAGGACCACTTAATTTATTTCTTTGACCTGGTCACTGAGCAGGCCGCACATGCTCAGTTTCAACTTTTAACTGTCTCCTGAGCTGTGATAGGGAGAGCATGGACACGCCTCCTGAGCTGCAGCAGAAAATACACTCCCCGAGCAGTCAGCTTGATATGAATCTATCAGAGCAATGAATGGGGACATCTCTGGTACAGAGTGAGGTACAGAGCTGGTTCTAGCTTTGTTAAAAAGAGGTTGTCATGTATGATATGATGTCTGATTTTTATTTTTTACATTATTCGTGGGATAACCCCTTTAAGGAAAAAAATGGCAGGGTCCTGAAGGGGTTAATCAACTTTCAGAAAGGACAAATATATAGTTTATCAACATAATCCCCCTAGCCACTGCTGTGCAGATCTGAACATGTTTACATCAGCTCATTTGTGACTGCAGAGTGAGAAACCTTTTGCGCACAGTATGGAAAACATGTTTTGCCACAAAAAATAAGTATAAATGGATAGAGTTCAAGGAAGATCACACAAGTGTCAGCCTTGAAGGAACCCGTCCACTACTAATGACAACATTTAGCGTGCATGTGAACTGATTTTGTCGGATCGACAAATGGCAGTGAATTATGAGGCAAATCATTTTCAAATCAGCCATGGCTCTGCCTATGCAATCATCCATGACAGACATGGGTTTTGAAAAGTTTGTGCGAGAGGAATACCTGAACAATTAATGAAAGAGCTCAAAACAGAAGAGTTTGGAGAGTTAGAGGACTGCTATCCAGGTCCATGGTGCTGTTGCATAACAATGCACCTCTGCACACCGCTGTCCATATTGTTGACTGTCTCCAAAAACTGCTTTGTTTTATTAAACCGAGTTCATTGAAAAAAGAAAACATAATACAACAAATCATATTAAGCAATTCCATTGATCATATATGAGGAAAAGCTTGTGCAATATCATACACTAATACAGAATTGACTGATCATTACTGAAATTACACAAAATTGAAATCTGTCGCCATATCACAAAAAAGTGAAGAAAAGCAGTAACAAAACTCTTCCAACCCAGCAATTATCACATATAGTAATAGTTTAGAAAACCATTCCTTGCCAATATCGTTATAGAGATTAATTTGAAAGATCAAAGTTATCGAAACCTAATAAGTAACGTTCAAATTTGCAAGACTGAATAGTGGGTTTGAGGGGAACCCAGCCATGTCCCCCATACCTAAGCTAACTGCTCTGGTTGATCCCTATGCTTAAATAAGACTCCCACAAATGGGATAATTTACGGGTTTGTACCAATCAAGGGCTATATATTGCCTAGCTAAAAATAATGTTTCTCTAGGAAATATCCTCTCATAGTGCGACCACTCTGTTTCAGACAGGATACCAAAAAGACAGGTCAGGGATGGACCCTAAAAGAGGCCTGACTAGAAGAGCTGACAGATCCATATCAAATGCCAAAATAATGCTCCTGGGATTTGGCATCTAGGGAAATTTGTGGATGGAGATCTGCTCATTCAAAAAAAATTGTATTGGCGACAGATAGCATTGATGTATAAAATAAAAAATAAAGCTTTCAGAAAATGGAGATGCTAAAACATTTAGAAAAAATGCTTTTATTGTGTAAAACTGAAATAAATTTAAAAAAGTAGACATATTAGGTATTGTTGCATTTGTAACAACCTGTGCTATAAAAATATCTAATGATCCATCCCCTATGGTAACTACCGTAAAACATTTGAACACATTATAGGGGCACTAAGGGGGATTTCTTTTGTACTGGCACACATTATAAGGGGCATTCTTTGTTCTGGTGCTCATTTTAAGTATTGAAGGTGGCAGGATGATCGAAAAGTAGGAGCCTAAGATGTCTTTTCGTCAAACTGCAGAGACGAGAGATGGGTGAAAAATCATCATGGCGCCTGGTCTTAAAGGAGAAGATGAGAAAAGAGAATGTCTGCATCAGAGGAGAAGTCACTGGATGTAAGAGGTATGTGCGCTGTATGCTGGATAGCACTAAATATAATGTGTATGCAAATATGTATGTAGTGCTAGGTACAAATGTGTATAAAATGTATATGGAGCAGGTAAATCTACAGTAAGTGTAGCCTATGTGTAATTTATATACTGTATGGTGTATATTGTATATGTGATTATGTGAGTGTAGTGTCTATATAGTCTGTTTATGTATGAGTACCTCCCAACCATCCCAAATCTGGCATAACTACTGTGTGGGGGGCACAATGGAGACTAGGCAGGGTTGGAACATGTACAGATAGACATTGGGTGGAGTTAGAGGTGTGGGCCAGCGCTTTACAAAAACTCGCAGCGCTGGTAGTTTAGCTCCTTAGGCTTTTTAAAAGTTTTGTGGTATGTGTATATATGGTGTATTTATGTATGTGTACCATATATATGGGGCATGTATATGTAAACACGTGTCGTTACGCTGCGTGTCTGCCGTTTAGTAGGGAACATGTTCTTAAAAATTTGAATCCCACCCCCGACTATGGGGGCATATTGCTAGGATTTGCCCCTATTCTCTTATAGGTAAAATGACCACATTTTAGAAACTACACCCCCTTAAATTATTCAAAACTGATGTTAGAAACTTTGTTAACCCTTGAGGTGTTCCATAAGAATTTAAGGAAAATGGAGGTGAAATTTCACTTTTTAGATCCCTCAAAAAATGACCCCATTTTGGAAACTACACCCCTTAAAGAATATATTAAAGAGGGTACTAATCACTTTTACCCCTTAGGTGTTTTACGGAATTTGGAAACACTTGGCTGTGAAAATGAAGTTTCATTTCTTCGAATAAAATGTTGCTTTAGCCCCCAAATTTTTAATTTCCACAAGCGGTAACAGGAGAAAAAGCACCCCATAATTTGTTACCCATATGTGGTGATAAACTGCGAGGGGGCACATGGCAGGACTCAGAATGGAAGGAGCGCAATATGCAGTGCAGATTTTGATGGATTGGTTTACGGGTGCCATTGTTTTTTATTTTCTAAGTTATTGTCTTATGTGGGGGCTAATTTTTGTGGGATGAGGTGATGTTTTCATTAGTACTATTTTGGGGTACATAAGAGTTTTTGATTGCTTGGTATTGCACTTTTTGTGAGGCAAGGTAAAAAAAATAGCTGTTTTGGCATAGTTTTTTTTACATTCTTTTTACAGCATTCACATGAGGGGGCATATAATGTGATATTTTTATTGAGCAGGTTATTATGGACACGTCGATACCTAATATGTCTATAATTTTTATTCTTACGTTTTACACAGTGAAAGCCTTTTTGAATGGAATAAAATCTTGTTTTTGTGTTGCCATTTTCAGATAGCCATATATATATATATATTTTTTTAATTTTTGGCCGATTGTCTTAGCTAGGGTCTCATTTTTTGGGGGATGAGATGACGATTTGATTGGTACCATTTTGGGATAAATATACCTTTTTGATTGCTTTGTATTACACTTTTTGTGAGGCAATGTGACCAGAAAATGGCTGTTTTGGCACGGTTTTTATTTATTTTTTTACGGCATTCATCTGGACGCAGCAATACCTAATATGTCTAATTTTCTCTTTTTCCTCACAATTTTTTTTTTACTTTATTTTGGCAAAAGGTCGTTGTTTTTTTACTTGAAACTTAATTTTTTTGTAAAACTTGTATTTGTATTTTTTTTACATCTTTTTTTAAACTTTTTTTGTCCCACTCTGGGACTTCAACTTTTGGGGGCCTCATCCCCTTTACAATGCATTATATCCAGGTGGCTGGATCTCACAGGCCAACACGGATGGCAGCCATGATGCCTAAAGAAGGCATCGGGCTGCTGTCCAAGCCATTGGGTCCCCGTTAAAGCAACGCGGAGACCCGATGGACATCAGGACCCGTCAGGATACCGCGCGTACAGTGCGAGGAATAATGCGCCGGCATTCGTGTTTTCACCGATGCCGATGCATGCAGCAGAGGTTCGGATATCAGTGACTGCTGTAGCTGTACAGCGCTGGGATTTCTGACCGAGTTCCCAGTGCCGTATATGTGAGGGATGAGAATCCATTTTGTATTAGGACTCCATCTAGGATGAACTCTGCAAGAAGATGATGATAATTACACTTACCGGTAATTGGATTTTCCTTAGCCTCCACAGCGGCACCATAGAAGGATTCCCCTGCCCCCCAGGGACAGGAAACAACAGAGAATCTTTAAAATCACGCCCCTCCTCTTGTAGGATGCAAACAAAGTCAGTTTATTAATAAATCATAATAACCACCAACAGTTGATACTCAACCAAATTAAATCAGGACATCTTGTCACAAAATTGGAAAAGAACAGGGAAGGAAAAGCATGTGCCGCTGTGGAGGCTAAGGAAAGATGATAATTACTTACCGGTAATTGGATTTTCCTTTAGCCTCCACAACGGCACCACCAGGAGGTTAACCCGCCTTCTTAGGGACAGGAAATAACTGTGAATTCAGCCAATAAAAGGCCCCCTCATTCCTACCTTCTCCAGTTAATAACCTAGGACTCTGAAATATATATATGCTTTTTAATGAAACAATATATATATATATATATATTTTCTAGAATGGAGAAGCGTTATCACTTTTTTTGAGGCTATCACATTATATGTTTATGTTATTTATGTTATTTTTCCAAAAAAAAAAAAAAGAAAGTGTTGGTTTTGGTGTGTATGTTGTTTCACAAATAAAAATAAATAAAAGAAAATTTATTTTATATATATATATATATATATATATATATATATATATATATATATATAAAAATTTTCTTTTATTTTTCTTTTCTTTTTTTTTGGGTGGGAATTCCTCGTGCCGTTGTGGAGGCTAAAGGAAAATCCAATTACCGGTAAGTAATTATCATCTTTTCCCCACGCCTCCACAACGGCACCACCTGGGGGAATGACAGAGAAAACTTAGGGAGGGACCACAGCTGACAAGACCTTCCTCCCAAAGGAAAGATCTCTGCTGGAAACTACGTCTAGTCTGTAATGACGAAAAAAGGTACATGGATTAGACCAGGTGGCAGCCCGGCAAATGTCCTCAAGAGACGCAGAAGCTCCCTCTGCCCAAGATGCAGCCAGTGCTCTGGTGGAGTGAGCTTTAAGAAGAGGAGGTGGAGTGACCCCTTCCTTGTCGTAAGCTAGAAGAATGCAGGACTTAATCCATCTCGAAATAGACGCCTTACTAGCCGCCTTCCCCCGATTTTGACCCAGGTACTGAATAAGGAGCTGATTCGACTGCCTTAAGTCCCGTGTGGCCTCAAGGTATTGGAGCACACATCTTCTTACATCCAAGTGGTGGAAGAGCTACTCTTTCTCAGACACTGCATGGGAACAAAACGAAGGTAGAGATATTTCTTGTTGGCAATGAAAACTGGAGATTACCTTGGGCAAAAATTCTGGAGAATGTTTTAAGACAATTCTATCTTCCAGGACAGTTAAATATGGCGGCTGAATAGAAAAAGCCTGGATCTCCCCCACTCTCCTGGCCGTGGTGATGGCCAGTAAAAAAAAAAGTTTTCATGGTCAACATTCTTAAAGGCATACACTCAATCGGTTCAAAAGGAGGGTGCATAAGACGGGAAAGAACTAAATTTAAGTCCCAGGGGGGGACACAGTCTGTGGGCTCCTTTAAAAAATCTCTTAATGAGGTCTATATCGGTCAGTCTAGTTCCCATGAAAGCGCTAAGTGCTGCTATCTGGACTTTAAAGGGGTATTCCCATCTCAAGGATCAATGTTTAAAACGTAATACTGGTGGCCATGGTACTTTTTGTAATTAGATGTCATTACACATATATCCCCCATATCCATAAAATCCAATTTTCTTACCCCCTTGTTTACTTGTGGTTCCCCTTGGTTATGGCCCGCTTTTTCACATAATCGCCACGGGCCGCGCTTGCGCATAAGGAGTCCTTTTTCACCCAGGCAGCCGCTGCTTGTATCTGGAGCGCGCACGTCGCTCCATTCCCGGCTGTCTGATACAGAGCAGTGCTTTGCTCTGTATCAGATGCGGGCAGCCGCGCATGTGCTGCAGCTCTTTTGTGTCTGTGGCCGCATATAGAGCCGCGGGCTCTGTATGCGATCACAGACATAGCTGAGAAGAGACAGAGAGAAGAGGATCGCGAGCCGGAGACACCTGCATCTACAGAGGTAAGTAAAAAAAAAAAACCCACTATACTTACCAACGACTGTTATTCTTTTTATATATAATTATATATAATTATGCCAAACTAAAAAAAAAAAATTAGCTTCCTAAAAAAAAAATTTTTTATTGATATTGTGGGCACTGGGAGCGGTGGGGGAACAATTGAGTATCACTGATTTTTTTTTTATTTTTTATATATACTGATTTTGGGGACACTAGGGGACACTGGGTGTGGTGGGGGCCATAACAATGTGGAGGAAGATTGAGGGGGGATATATATATATATATATATATATATATATATATATGTGTGTGTGTGTGTGTGTGTTCTCTAGGGGGAACAATTGAGTATCACTGATTTTTTTTTTATTTTTTATATACTGATTTTGGGGACACTAGGGGACACTGGGTGTGGTAGGGGGCCATAATAATGTGGAGGGAGGGTGAGGGTGGACAAATATATTTTCTCTATGTGGAAAAAATTGAGTATCACTGATTTTTATTTTTTTTTATATGTAGATACTAATTTTGGGGAAATATATTTTCTCTAGGGGGAAATAATGAGAGTTGATATACACTGGGGAGCGCATTTTTATTTTGAGGAGCACTGTTTTTTTTTTTTTTTAATTGTTTTTTAAATTGATATATGGGACACTAGGGGGAAGATAAAAGACGTTTAAAGTGACATCACTGTATTTATTATCCCTGTACGGTGACTTCACTGTGTTTATTATTAGTGTTGAGCGAGCTGCTGGACGGGAGGAATCACTACAAAGTAGAAGCCTGAGAAGGTAAGTGGTCTGTGTTTGTTTGTTTTCTATTTTTCAGGATCGTGAATGCTGAGGACTACGTCGGATTCTGTGGATTACGTCGGACCAGCTTTTTTATTTTTTAAATAAAATGGTCAAACAGGGGTCTGGGGGAGTATTTATTTCAATAAAATATTTTATAAGTGTGTGTTTTTTTTATTTACAACACTGCAGTTTTAGTAATCACGGCTATCTACAGACGGCCCTGATTACTAATACTGGGCTTAGTGCTGGCCGGTATGGCCAGCACTAACCCCAACATCTATTACCCCGGCACCCACCGCCACCAGGGGTGTCGGGAAGAGCCGGGTACCCGCAGGACCGGACCTTCAAAATTGAGGGTCCGGTTCTGGGGCGGCTGCAGGCTGGTACCATTAGGCTGGGAAGGGCCAATAACCATGTCCCTTCCCACCCTGGTAGTGCCAGGCTGCCGCTGCTGGTTGTATCTGGCTGGAGAAGGAAAAAAGGGGGGACCCCACGCCATTTTTTTCCAAAAATAATTAAATAATTTTAAAAAAATGGCGTGGGGTCTCCCCTTTTTTCCTTCGCCAGCCAGATACAACCAGCAGCGGCAGCCTGGCACTACCAGGGTGGGAAGGGACACGGTTATTGGCCCTTCCCAGCCTAATGGTACCAGCCTGCAGCCGCCCCTGAGCCAGACCCTCAATTTAGAAGGTCCGGTCCTGTGGGTATCCGGCTCTTCCCGGCACCCCTGGTGGCGGTGGGTGCCGAGGTAATAGATGTTGGGGTTAGTGCTGGCCTGCCATACCGGCAAGCACTAAGCCCAGTATTAGTAATCAGGGCCGCCTGTAGATAGCCGTAATTACTAAAACTGTAGTATTGTAAAAAAAAAAAAATACACACACACACACAAGTATAAAACATTTTATTGAAATAAACACTCCCCTAGACCCCTGTTTGACCATTTTATTAAAAAAAAAAAAGCTGGTCCGACGTAGTCCACCGAATCCGATGTAGTCCTCTGCATTCACGACCCTGAAAAATAGAAAACAAACACACAAACACAGACCACTTACCTCTTCCTGCACTGGGATAATACACACAGCGATGTCACTGTACAGGGATAATAAACACAGTGATGTCACAGTACAGGGATAACAAACACAGTGATGTCACCGTACAGGGATAATAAACACAGTGATGTCACAGTACACAGATAATAAACACAGTGATGTCACAGTACAGGTATAATAAACACAGTGATGTCACTGTACAGGGATAATAAACCTCAGATCAACACATTGTGCCCCTCAGACCTCAGATCAGCGTCTTGTGCCCCCATCAGAGCTCAGGTCAGCGTCTTGTGCCCCCATCAGACCTCAGATCAACACAACGTGCCCCCATCAGACCTCAGGTCAGCATCTTGTGCCCCCCTCAGACCAGCGTCTTGTGCCCCCCCTCAGACCAGCGTCTTGTGCCCCCCCTCAGACCAGCGTCTTGTGCCCCCCCTCAGACCAGCGTCTTGTGCCCCCCTCTCAGACCAGCGTCTTGTGCCCCCCCCTCAGACCAGCGTCTTGTGCCCCCCTCTCAGACCAGCGTCTTGTGCCCCCCCCTCAGACCAGCGTCTTGTGCCCCCCCCCTCAGACCAGCGTCTTGTGCCCCCCCCTCAGACCAGCGTCTTGTGCCCCCCCCCTCAGACCAGCGTCTTGTGCCCCCCCTCAGACCAGCGTCTTGTGCTGCGTCAGGTCATAGTGCGCGCCGGCAGGGAAGACAGTGGAGCGCGGAACCTGATGGCAGCGGCAGCGCAGAACAGGTAAGTATGCTTTTTTAAAGTAGCTGGGTGGGCTGATCTGAGGGGGGCGCGGGGCCCCCCATGAAATCATTGGAGCCGGGGCCTGGAGCAGTAGCTCCAGATGCTCCAATTATAATCCGGCCCTGGCTGTGCCCCCCTCCAGATGGCGCCCTAGGTGGTCGCCTCCCCTGCCTACCCCTAGTCCCGGCCCTGGGTAGCGGTTCAGGCACAGTGTGAGAGGGAAAGACAGATGTAGCAGAGCTGAGTTAGAAGTTGCTTAGCTATTGGGGGAGGTGAAGACAGATGTAGCGGAGCTGTATGGGTAGCGGTTCAGGCACAGTGTGATACAGAAAGACAGATGTAGCAGAGCTGTATGGGTAGCGGTTCAGGCACAGTGTGAGAGAGAAAGACAGATGTAGCAGAGCTGAGTTAGAAGTTTCTTAGCTATTGAGGGAGGTGAAGACAGATGTAGCGGAGCTGTATAGGTAGCGGTTCATCCACAGTGTGAGAGAAAGACAGATGTAGCAGAGCTGTATGGGTAGCAGTTCAGGCACAGTGTGAGAGAGAAAGACAGATGTAGCAGAGCTGTATAGGTAGCGGTTCAGGCACAGTGTCAGAGGGAAAGACAGATGTAGCAGTGCTGAGTTAGAAGTTGCTTAGCTATTGGGGGAGATGAGGACAGATGTAGCAGTGCTGTATAGGAAGCTGTTGAGCAAAAGAGCTAGAGGGGATTGGTGAGGGATGATATAGCAGACCTGTATATGCATATGCTGGATATGCATCTACATATATATATATATATATATATATATATATATATATATAGTCAAAAGTGTATAAACAACTGCAGTAGATCTATAATGTAAACAAATCTGCATCAGTGCTGGTGGTTGGGGGATGGTAATATTTTATGTGAGGCAATAGCACAGATAATTAGGTTACTAGTTAACATGCTATGGGGACAATGTACAATAGTAAATCATAGTAAATTATTGTTTTTATGGTAAGAATGGGCTTGTAAAAGATAAAACATGTTTTGTGTGTAAAACTATATTAGAATGCAAGAGAGCCACTTGTTACTGTCTGCTTAGCTCACTTTGGGGTGAGGATTCCACAGCAGGAAAGAGGTGCTTCACAGACACTGCAGGCTGATGACTCATACTATCCACATGAACGAGCACGCAAGGACTGAGCTCTCAGTGTGATGTCATAAGGAGGCGTGGCAGCCCTTCACTCAAACTGCCTAAGCCCGCCCAGCAGGAAACCAGGAACTGAACAGCAGAGCTGGCTGCTGGTAAGGCTGAAATAGCAAGATGAGAATACCCCTTTAAGGGTACTTACTCTTAAACCCTTATTTAACCCCGCCTGGAGGAAGTCCAAGATGATAGAAACATCTGGGGCCATGGAAGAGTCCCAAGAATGTTTTGCGAAGTTCAGGAACGCCTGCCATGATCTTAAGTAGATTTTTGAAGTTACCGGTTTTCTACTTTGCATGAGTGTATGAATAACTCCCTCAGACAGGCCCTTTTTCCTTAGCAAGGCCCTCTCAGTCTCCAGGCAGTCAGGCGGAGCTGAGGAACTCCCGGGTGTAACACTGGACCCTGGTTTAACAGGTCTGGAAGGTCTGGTAGGATCCAGAGGTCGTCTCCCGCAAGATTCTTCAAAATTCTACAGACCATCTGTAATTTTTCTTCCATGACTTTCATCAGAACCCTGGGAATTAGGGAAAAGGGGGTAAGGCATAAAGGAGTCCCCTGGGCCACCGGACTTACAGGGCATCTATCTCGAGATGCTGATCTTGACGAGATAGGGAAAAAAATTGATCTACCGTTTTTTTCTGGAGGCAAAAAGATTGATCACTGGGATCCCCCACTTCACACAGATTTGGTCGAATACAGCTGGGTTCAAGCTCCATTCTCCCTCTTTTAGCTGTTCCCTCCTCAGGAAATCTGCTTGTCGAGGTATATGGACTTAATGTAATGTATTCTATTACAAATCCTGAGTTTCCCACGTCTCCAGGATGATGTGAATTCAATACCCCGGATAATGTGATGAGACAAGAACAAATGTGCCTTTATATACTTTTATACCTTTTATATTCTGTAGTCTTTATAAAGCTTGCATAAAATGTATTCATATTTAGCTGATGCAGCAGGTCTAAGATGGCGCCTGTACTTTTATCTACACGAGGGCCTTATCTCTTCTCAAGGCAGTGATGCAGGATGGCATGAGGCTCCTTGCCCAATCAAGACCACGTAGGAGTACAAGAAGAGATATACATTGTTAGTTATTTGCATGCTTACGCCCCTTCTCCTTTTGTCTGTGAAGATATATACCGTTATAATAAAAGAGGATCATCAGAGCTATAGAGACAGCAGCCACGAGGCATGTCATAGAACTGATGCTGAACTATCCATACTGTGTCAGTGTCCTTTCTTATATAAGTGTACACTCATGCCTGTTTGATTTGGAGTGACTGATTGAACCCCAAAAGGCAATATTTATTGCTACTTCAACAGCTGGTGCCCAACGTGGGGCCCCCGAAAGGAGCATCAGGACTCGCTCGGTGTCCCAACCCTTGACCGACCACAGGACCCACTCCCTCCCGAACGGAGGCCTGATCACCCTCACTAAGACCACGGTAAGTTGCATATACATTGTATGTGTTAATTTGCCTGTGGCTCGAGGGGGTAGTGGCAGCCTGGGGTTTAGGTTGTGTGGGACCTGAGTGAAACATCACGTGACCAGACGCCTGGTGGTCTTCGCCGGGGGTTCTAGAACCTATAGCTTTTCAAACGTTTGTAATAAGGTCACGCGGGGATTCAATCAGATCACGTTAGGGACCCAGACTGGCAGCGGAATCTGTGAGAACACGTTGAAGTAGTGATTTAGGCGGCGCCTGGGTATTCCGACACGTTACGGACAAGTTGCCCAGAGCGTGCGCCTAAACACGTTAGAGTAGTTATCTAGGCGGCGCCTGGGTATACCGGCAAGTTACTCAGAGCGCGCGTCTAGAGTAGGGATTTGGGCGGCGCCTGGGTATACCGACAAGTTACCCGGAGTGTGCGCCTGGGATTTTGGTGACGCCTGGGTATACCGACAAGTTATCCAGAGCGCGAGACTGGGGTATACCGACAAGTTACCCGAGTCTCAGACCAGTTAGTTAGTTGTTAGTTAGTGCGCTGAGTGATAACCGTCGTGCCCATTGTGGCAACTCCCCCACGGGCGAAGTGTTGTTTGAAGTTTGAAGTTTTGCCGCTTGAGTCGGCGTGTAAATTGGGGAGATCGTAGTGTGTTTCTCTCTCCCCGGGGAAATCGTAGTGTGTTTCTCTTTCCCCTCCCTCCGTGATTTATTGGCTAGTCGGAGGACAGTTAACTCAGGTTGGCGAAAACGGCCGTGCCAATAGGGCACTGTAAAATATGCTTCAAATGTTCAAAAAACAGCACAGTCTCCCGGCTGGTGCTCAGAATGCTGTCAGTTTGGTTAAGACTCGTGAAGGGAAGAAGTATGTAAAAGATGCTAGGAAGTTATTTAAACTTGTTGGAATGCCATCTGAGGGAAGATTACAGCCAAGCATGTGGAAACGAGTCTTAGATAATCATAAAGGAACTTTACAAGACCACGGTCTGCTGGAAGCTGCACATGCTTTCCATAGAACAGCAAATAGTTTGAAAAAGGAAGGATTTGAGGAAGTTCAAGGGGGGGTAGGTTCCCCCCGCTGCTGAGGCTTTGTTCGGATATATGCTGCGTGATAATGCTGAAAAAGTTAACTCTTTGTGACAAAAAGCAGCCACCGCCCTATAATGGCGTCGAGGCTAACTCTGGTGGGTGGACCTGTGCAGTTTGTGATTGCCAAAATCCGGACATCCGCACTACCTGTTACAATTGTGGCGCGCCCCGTCCCCACCACCCTAGTCACACCCCTACTGCGCCCGCCCCTGAAAGCTTACCACCTCCACCCGGAAATAACCAAACCGGATCTGGAACTTCCCCTGGTGGCCATCTTAGTACTCCACATGGAGGCGGACCGGAAGCCCCTCAGCCACCATCTTTGGTGAGCCCTTTGTACCCGGTCTTAACACCCACCGGAGCATACTATAGTCCCCCGTCAAAAGCAACAACCACTGATGTCCCATTGTGTCCGGTGATTAATACAACTCGGGAGACCTCAACTGCTATCTCAACCCAGAGGACTCCTTATTCAAATTTCGATCCGGACAGCCTAATTACATTTGATTCACCCCCTCACGCACGAGATCCACCTCATCTGAGTCCCCAGCCACCACCACGACCCATGTCCATGGGTTGTGAAGCCCCGGACACTAACTCATGCCATTCTAGTACTACTGCACCAGTCTGGATCCCGATATTTGAAAGGGCCCTGCCAAACCAGGGAGGAGGAACTGTTTTATTAACTGTTGGCATTGGAGATCTTACTGTTTGCAGACTGGGGGCTATTGTTAACCCTGCTAATGCTAATCTGAGACATAGAGGAGGCCTGGCTGCGGCCATAGTCGCTGCCGGAGGGGAAAATATACAGGCAGATTCTGATTCAGTGATCCGCTACAATGGTCCTATACCAGTGGGTGACATTGCTATCACCGGCCCAGGGAGGCTCCCTTGCTCCATAATCATCCATGCAGTGGGCCCCGTATATAATCCACATCAGCCTAACCAATGTGCCAACCTTCTGAAAAAGGCTGTTCAGAACTCCATTCTATATGCCTCCAGAGTCCCCACGTCCCAAATGTCAGACCGATCAATTGGAGTACCCCCTATCTCCTCGGGAATATATGGGTATCCTATCAAAGAATGTGCCTCCGTGCTGGTTTCCGGCATATGTGAGGAAGGGAACCGCTCAATTTAGATGAAATCAGACTGATTAGTAACTCCCAAACTACTGCACATGTCCTGAAGGATGCCTGCCAAGGACATACCACCCCAGCCATAGGCCCTCCCCATCTAAAACAAGAACCACAAGACGTACCACTACTGTTGGACCTACCACCACCTCCACCACCAGAGGAACTCCCTTTGCCTCTACCTCAACCTCTGGATCAAGTTGCACAGGTGGATGGTCCTCTCTTATATATTAAATTCACACCCCAGCAAGCTGCTACCCTTACTGCCCAACTACCTGACCCTGAAACCAGTCCCATGCCCTTCTACAGGCGGGTAGTGCAGATACAAAAAAACCTACTCTGCAAGATCTCCTATCCCTTGTTTCAATCAAAGCAGGGGATTCATATTGGCCAGTGATTGAAGCTTACCTCAATGATGCTCGCCTGTCTTCAGACCAAACCTGGGAGTCAGGTGCTGAGTTTTGTGATCAATTAAAGGTTTGGGCCTTAGAAAAACTCGCTGACCAGTCCACATCCCTCAAAGATGTAGTTCAGGAATCTGGGGAATCAGTGGAGAAATATGCTGCTCGCCTGTCTACACTCTTCGGTGATCTTGGATTCTCTCTTCAACATAAGCCACAAGCTCAACTACTATCTCAGGCCTTTATTGATGGCCTGCACCCTCCCCTTAGGGATACTATTCTCAAAAACAAGGCCAGAAGTTACTAACATGAGCATGAAAGATGCCCTTCTTATTGCTAAAAGCTTCCAGAAGAGCAGCAGGGAGACCAAAGACAAAAAGAAAGTTATGCTCCTCACTACAGATCAAAATGATGATAATAACAAAGAGGCTGAATACCTCATGGCAGCCCTTACTCCTCCAACAGGGCCATCACAACAAATGCTTCCTGGTCAGATGCCCCCATCTGTGCCTTATTGCCAGGAGTATCACCAGGGTTACTCTCAGCAATATAGAGGGCCACTGCAGAACTACAGGGGTCAGTCAGGATACCCTACAGCGCCAAGATCAGTATGTTGGAAATGTGGCAAAGAAGGACACATTCACAGGAACTGCCGCTCTGTCCCAAGATTCCGCCCACCACGCAATGACCCACTGCCTTACCACCCAAGCCAACATCAATATGCACCGCCACAAGGGCCTCTACAGCAACAACAGCAGAGTCATCTCCACAATGATAATAACCAATGAAGTTCAGGCCAGCCCGTACCACTCATGCCTTCCCCCTCCTTTGGAGATTCTTCTTGCTCCACAGTTGTTCTAAAGGTGGACAATACTCCTGTTCCTTTCATGGTGGATACGGGTGCGGCCAAAACAGTCATCAGACGTCAGGATCTCCCACCCTCCGTTCCTCTTTCTGCTGACTTCATGTCCTGTATTGGAGTGGAAGTCTCTACTAGAAGCCCACTCACGATTCCTATCCCACTTGGCCCCTTCCCCTGATGTAATGACTCAACTTATTGTCTCTGACACCTTTTGTCTCTGTCAATCTTTTAGGTGCTGACCTCCTTAAGCACCTTAAAGCCCAGATATCCTACAGTGCTGAAGGCATGCAACTTACTCTTCACAACCCTGATACTCCTGAAGGCACACAGGACGTTTGCTGCTTAAAAGCCCTCCCTCTGATGTTGTTAGAGACCTCTACTTCTGATCCTTTGTTTGGAGTCCCTCCTGACGTTCTTCAAGTTATCCCCCTCCACCCTTTGGTCCACAGGACCTGATGATATAGGGAGACTACCAGTTCCTCCTGTTATGGTGCATCTTAAACCCGGTGTATCCCATCCACGGATCCCCCAATACCCTCTCAAGGCCATCCAAGAAGAGAGTCTCTTTCAACAAATCTCTGTACTCCTACAGCAGGGAGCACTGATCCCCTGTGTGTCCCCTTGCAACACTCCTTTGTTCCCAGTCAAAAAGAAGACCCCAAAGGGCCAACCCCCTAAGTTCAGACTAGTTCAAGACCTCAGAGCAGTTAATGCAGCCACTGTGCTGGAAACTCCTGTTGTGCCCAACCCCCACACTCTATTGGCCTCCATTCCCCCTGATGCTGTTTGCTTTACTGTGATTGACCTAGCAAATGCCTTCTTCAGTGTCCCTTTGCACCCTGACTGCCAAGAGTTGTTTGCCTTTACCTTTCAAGGATCCCAATACACCTGGACAGTCATGCCTCAAGGCGCCCAAAATAGCCCGAACCAGTTCACCCAAGCTATGAAACTTTGCCTCACTCCATGGATACAAGCCAATCCCTCAGTCACTCTGC